>CAKNYM010028682.1:0-15179 GCA_932195095.1 Andricus curvator | reverse complement strand
CCTATACTCCATATTTTTATCAACAAACAACTTTGAAATATAGTAATAATAATAATAATAATAAATAAATAAATAATATTAATAAAAAAGAAGAATATAAAATAACAAATTTCATTTTTATCGAAATTCTACATGCTAAGAGCTTCAATTCAAGACATTGCCAACGAAAATCGGACTAAAAGAAAAGCTTTCAGCATAGGAGTATAAAAAGTCAAATTTCCAAATTTCTTAATTTTTCTTCATTTGTAACCACTGATATAAAAGGAGAAGAATGCGACAAAGCAAATGTTTTCACATTTCTTAGTTTTTAACCACTAATTACAAACAGAAAATAATAGATAAGCGGATAAAAATAATTTTCCTTGAGCATACAACGGCTGTTTAACACCCATGCTTAATTTCAATCCTTTAGCACAAATACACGGAAAAAATTTATCCGTGAAGAAGTCACGAACTTGTAGCTAGGTCTCGGATACGAGATAAAAAAATGAAACATTAAATCCTTGTTTCTATGAGAAATATATGGATAAATTTCGAAGTTTCTTACGAACAGTTCGAATTTCCTACGAACAGTTCCTGAAAATTTCAGACTGAAATAAAAAGAGGAAAAATTTTGTTTGTGCGATTTAATTTTATATTAATTTATAAATTCGCAACTCAGAAGATTCGAACCTCAAACACTGCTGACTCACCAGTTTCTAAACATAAACCAGGAGTGCGTAAACACGCGCAGCCATCGAGGCCAAACAAAATAGGTATTATAAAACTTCTAGCCACTCCTCCGACGAGCTCGAGGCACACATGCGAGCGCACACACGCACCGCGCGTGTGTGCGTGGGCCACGTACAGGGAGACTTAGTTTCGAGTTCCCAGATTCTTCGGGCAAGCTCGTGAGTGCTCTGAGAATCTTTTCCCAATCACTCGTAATATTTTTTTAATTATTCACGTAAAAAAAGGTGATGAACCGTTTTAGAATTTTCACATCGAGTTCGTCAATCTTTCTCAAAGTTCGTAGGTTATTTACGAAAATACATAAATATCCGATGAATTTTTCTCATATCCGAGACCTAGCTACTAGTTCGTGACTTTTTTACGGATAAATTTTTTCCGTGTATTGTAGGTAGTAACTGTCAATGTAGTTGTCAACTGTTTCCTGCGTTTTAAAACGCTATTTCAGCTGAAAATTATCTTTGGGGGTTTCTTTGTAGACATATATATGTAGGTGTCCGACTGTTTCCAACACCGAAAATAAAAAAAAATCTTTTAATTTATTTATGAAAGGGACTTTTATATAAATGTCTATTTTTGTCACTCATAATCATAATTCTTTCTTGGGGTAAAATTATTTCACTACAAATGTTAAATATACTCATTAAAATTGTAGAATCATACAAAACACCCTCTTAATTATTATAAAATACAAAATTGTAAAATTTAAAAGGCTTCCCCTTACATATATATTGCAGATCCCTTTTAATAGAAAATTTCAAGGAGGTGAAATCCTATACTCCATATTTTTATCAACAAACAACTTTGAAATATAGTAATTTAAAAATAGATAACCGGACAGCGGAAGCACATTTACGTTATTTTCGATAAAGTATAACTAGAATCTCTTTATAAGCGGTGGATTCGAAGTCTGCTTGTCTTTTAATACAGTTTACACACCTTTTTCTTCCTTCTTTTCTTAATACCACAGGATCTGCATGAAAATATAACCATGAGTTTAGTTTTTCTGCCTCACTGTTTACATTTCCATCTCACTCTTCATAAATAATGTATAACAGCCAGCACACCATTTTTCTCTTTTTAATAATATAAAATGCCCGACTTGAAAGAAATATTTTACGTGACATTGCCGGTTTAAGAAATACTAAAATTTCTATTGTTTTGCATGTACAAGAGCTATAAACTTTTTGCATATCAAAATTTGCATAGCAAGTTTTGTGAACAAAATTTAGTTGAGATTTTCCTTTAAATATAACTTTCTTCTTATCCAAGCTTTTACTGCATTTTTACCAAATACGTTCTTTTTAGGGAAAGAATGAAAAGATGAGAGAATACCTTTATCTTTGTATAGTTCACGCAACTTGAAAATCAACCCAACATTTTAATAAATTGCGTGAATCAAATTTTAATTTTAGGTGTTATGAAATGACAGACTGTTAAAAATGAAGTATTCGCTTTAATTTTTTTGAAATGAGGTATCGCGGATTCGTCCCCTTTGAAACATCCCACCCGGTAATCTGCGCAATTCCAGATTTAATTCCCAACTGCGAAGCTTGAACTGACACTCGGCTGAGATTCAAAATATTAGTCTAATTAAATTAAATTACATTTTCGTCCAGGCATGGTGCCGTTTTCACGGTAGTCGAGCTAGCCAAGTATATATACCCTACAAAAGCCTCAGCTTTGAAATGTTTAATATATGGACGTTATATTTTCATTTTCCCAAAATAATCTCATAAAACACTCATTAGCCATTCAAATATTAATAAATGCTATGATGTCTAACAAGAGTTTATCTTATACGTGCTAAATGAATTTGCTCAAATGCAAATTTCTGGAATTTTGATAGTTCTATATTCTCGAAATCATGAATCTTCATGAAATGCAATTTGCAATTCTAGAAATTTTGGTTTATTCTTCTAAGTACAAAATAACGCGGTTTGAAAAATGTATGCTGATTTCTCTCGAGATTTATTTTAAAGAGGACAGAAAAAATTAGCAACTAATATTTTTCGAACCTGCGCTTAGAGGTTCCTGCGACTTTTTACATTCCCATCTTTATAAGGAGTTTATAAATATAAGTTTTATGTAAGTTCATAAGTTTTATGTAAAATTAAACTTTGTCGGTTTTCATAAAATTTCCTCGTTTTGAGACCCCCTGAGTCAGAAGAAACTTTTTCAAGAAGGTGTCTGTCTCTAGTCTGTTTGTAGACTGTAGTATCCTGTAGGCACGATAACTTTCGAAAGAATGATCAGATCAGATTGAGCTTTGGTTCTGGTTTTATCCATTCCGAATGCTATTTAAAAAAATTAAATTGCATTTTCCAGCAATACTATCTTGAAAAGATCTAAAAATGTTCCCAAAACTATTTTTTTTTTATAAGACGCATAATTTTTATTTATTCTGTGGGAAATATGTTATTAAAAAGTAAAAAATTCCCTTTTCCGGCCAAGCTATGTAAGGTATTTTAAAATATTGCAGAAAAAAATGTTCATCTTGAAAAGTTCTAAAAATTTTCATACGTGAACTTTTTTAATAAGATGCGTAGTTTTTATTTTAATCGAAAAAAATGAGATTGAAAATTTAATAAATCCTTTTTTCGGTCGAATTATGCAAGATACCAGAAAATGTTAAGAAGTAAAAATATTTACCGTAAGACGTACAAATTTGTTAAATACTATTTTTTGATCAAATTCATATCTTTTGTTTAATCGTGAAAAACGACATTTGAAATAAGAAATTCAAATTTTTGGCTAAACGACACGATATAATACAATATTTAATCACAAAATTGTTCGGCTAAAATAGATATACAAATTGGCTTCAGAACATTTTTTCATTAAACACGTATTTTTTGTTTTAATCGTGAAAAATGACATTAAAATTAACAAATTTAAATTTTTGGAAAAACGACACAAGTGACAAGATACAATCAATTATTAAAAAGTGCATTCAATGAAAAGAGAATTCACAATTGCCAAACGACAATTGTCAATAGTTTGATGTTTAATTTTAAAAGGTCTATGCACAAAAGTGGGGGAAGTACAAAACCCTAGTCAGAAGCGAGTGATCTGAGAAACTCACGCCCTAGGCGCGCGAGAAGAATATGCTCACGCAGCGGGCAGATTTTTAAATTTATATAACTCTCTCGTCCAAATAAGATGAGATTTTTTGTTACATAAATTTTATGAGCTTTCTTCATAGACTAAGATTTTATTTCAATCAAGCACATTCGTTTTTTCTGAGTAATGAGACACTGACTGTTTCGAGCAGTAGGAGATTAGGAAAAGAAGAGAAATAAAAAAATGAACGTATAAGGTTAGTAATAAAAATGTTAGTCCCGTAGCATTTTTTATTAAATTTTTCTCGCGCTGCTAAAAGATGCCTGCAATAACTCACTTGGAGAAAACAGGAGTCTCTTAGCCTATGTTTCTTTCTCCGGAGCCAAGTTCGTTATTATAGCTGTCGAGAGGATTAATGGTATATGTACGAAGCGCCTTGGTGTACAGACAATTCACGAATCAATTTTCGTGTTTTCTAAAGGCAGGAAAGTATTTCAGGTCTAGTAAAATGTGCACTTCCACTGGAACTGACACTCACTCTATAGGTTGTTCTGCTTTCAAACCTGAATCCCAGGATTAGCATCCATTTCTGCCTGGGAAGTAGGGATAAAAGAGGGTCCCTGTAGGATTCATTCCCAGAAAGAGGAGAAAGACGTTGCTACGAAAATACGAAAACTAATCCACGAAACACTTATCTGGCGCCATTCTCTACATCCATTTACCCTGGAAAACGCTCCTCAAAGCTGCACATTCACTTCCTTTTTATTCAAGTTTGTCCTAATACCTATCAAATGCACGAATGTGTAACTCCAGATTGTACTTTTCAGTAATTTTCTCAAGACTCTGTTTCAATTTTCTATAAATATACATTTCCCACTTTCACATGGCTATTTTCCTGACATTTTTATACAATTTTTGCTTGAAGAGGAAGGGTTTTATTTAGGGTGACCAGACGTCCTCATTTAGGACGACATGTCCTACTTATCGCTTGCTTGTCCTCCTGTCCTCCTATACTTTGGAAACCCCATAAAATGTCCTACTTTTTGGTCAAAAGACAAAATTTACCTTTTTTCATAAAATGGTCTGGAAAATATGCTAATTTCAATAAGTAATTGAATGTATTAATGATATTTCATTGCATGTGTCAGCAAATAAACATTTAAAAAATTGATAATTCAAAAAAAAATGTTATTTTGGTCCCATAATCAGGGGGGGGGGGGGGCGAGGTTATGTCCTCCTTTTTCCACTTGGGTATCTGGTCACCCTATTTTATTAGAAAATTCCAAACATCTGATATTTTCTGAACTCCTAGTTTTATTTTATAAAAGAAGTTGAAAGGAATATCAAGTAATTACTGACACCAGATAATATTTTGCGCCAAAAAACACTCAGTAGATAACGGCTCAATCGGAAATACAGGGATTACCTTATCAGTAGTCGATAACTAATCCCATTAGTGAACAACATTTTGGTAACTATTTACTAAATGGGTGAAAATAAAACAAATCAACGATATCCCACTCCGAGAAAACTACTGGCTTCCATTCACCTAAAAAAAAAATTAATTATAGGATCTCATATTACGTGACTCATTCTATAATACACTACCGTTAGAAATTGTCGGTACGATCAGCGAAAGAACTATTAAAAATCACTGCTGACTTTGAAACGTTCAGAAAAGGAGCAAAAACCTTTTTAAAGACTGTTAGAAAGCTTATTAAATTACGCGTGGAATGTGCCCTAATATAGATACTTTTGACCTTTCGAAGAGAATATACCATGTTTTTAATTTAAGCCAATGAAGCTTTAAAACTCTTTACGGGTTCTCGAGATATGACTAAAAATGTCCAAGTCTCAAATGTCCAGTTTCAATCGGCGATAACTGCTGTCGACCGTGAGAGCGGTGATCGCCGAGAATTTCTCAGATTTTGTTTCTTAACTTCAGCCCGTGCTGTGACCTAGGATACTTATTGAAAGAATCTGAAATTTTCATAATGTAATCTATGAAATCTCACCTTCAATTTAAGCCAATAAAACTTTAAAAATATTTACGGGTTCCCCAGATATGACAATAAATGTTCAAACATGTCTGGGTCGAGTCTCAGTCGGCGATCACCGCAGATCACCAGACTTGCTCCTAAAGCGACTGAAATTCGGCGCAGACACGCTTGGATATTTTCAGTCGTATCAGACGTTATTTGAACGTTTTAAAAACTGTCCTCAGTCAGACCAAATAATGTTCTGAAAACGTTTCATGTTCCAAATATGTCCTTAAAACGCCTCTGGAACATTGTATGTTTAAGGAACGTTATTCGCACTGACTTAGGACGCTTTCGAGCCGTTCTAATAACGTTGCACTAATTATTTAAACTTTATCTGGTAAGATAGAAAAAGCATTTGAATATGCCAAAGTGTCAGCCGATCCCATAATTTGTACAAGCATTACAATACAAATTTTATTATTTAACATTTAAAGAATGCAGGACTGACGAGGGAGGAGGGATAACGGGGAGATTCTCCCCGGGCCCGAAGATTGCATCAGCCTGAATTCTAAATTTTCAAAATTACATATAGGGGCCCGTCATTTCGAATTTTTATTTTTTTATTTTCACCCCAATTTACGTGAGTGATTGGGAAATTCACATGCACAAAGAGCACAAAATCTCATTAACTACCGGCGCGGAAAATGTAAACACCAAATACACCCTCCACTCTCCAGTGCATCAACTCAGATGTCGGTAATATAGAAACCTGATGTACCAGCGCCCCCCGAAATATGTATCATAAATATGCAGTGTGCATCACCGATGATTGGTTATGGAAATTCCTATATTACCGACTGTTTTAACGATGGTTTCTCCGTTACCTGCTGTCGGTATTATATACACGCATTTCGTACACATTCATGTCACATGTTTTGCAAAATAAAGGCAATAGGTTACTAACAGTGTATCAAATTGATCAAACGCTTAATTAGAGGAACGTCACTTTTCATTTACACAGAATAAATCCCTCCCTTTCACGCTGAAATAATTGGGTTGATGTGATACTTTTTACACTGAAGTGAATCAGACTCGACCAAAATAATGATATAACCTTTTGCCCCATGGCTAACTCTACGTCATTTTCACTACTGCGTTTGCTTTGTTTCCTTCTTGTATATGTACAGATCGCGGTAACTATAAAGATGAATTACGATCGCATAGACGCAGTTTGTATTTCGAATACTCATTACTCATTTCAACTATAAGCCCACATATAAAGCTCGCATTTTCTGTCTGACATCCTTTGTATTTTGCCATGTTCAGTCAATCTAGTATATTAACTGCACTTCTAGCACTCAGCAATTAGCAATGAAATTACGAAAATGAGAGGAGAGCAAAAGGATAGCTAAAGGGAAATGTAGAAAACTTCAAAAGGGAAAATTTTCATGGAAATGCTCTTTTCGGTAGAAATCCGATTTTAATTTAGTTAAGACTGTAGACTTTTACAATTCCGTTTCATTTTTTCCCGCCCTTTCATTCCTTTTTAATAAGCAATTTTCAACAGTAAACTTCCTAAATCATAATTCTAATTTAAATTTATTTTTTGTTCTATGGAATTTAAATTAATTCCTTCTGATACCAATCTTTTGCTGATTTTTTATTTAAGGATGATATAAAAGGGTCGTAACGTTTGTAATTTATCGTAAAGAGTATTCCGGCATGTTTTCATCAGTGTAAAACGAGGTGTAAACTGATACCAAATAAATGAAAACTCGATTTACCATATTTTCATATATCAAGCGTTAATTCTTTTTACAGAAGAGTAGATTAAAAGGTAATCAAGAATTGGAATATTTTGTATTATGCACCACAATTTCTGCTGTATTTTATTTTCAGCAGAGAATATTATAAAATAATAGGAACTCGGATTACACTGTTTTCGGATTTCAAAGGCTGCTTTTTATATGGGTAACGTGTGCGAACTTTCAATTTAATACTGCTGAAAATCCCATTGAATTTAACTGAAGTGTCGAATATTATAAAATAATAGGAGTTTGAATTACAACATTTTCACACTTCAGGGTTTCAAATTATTCAGGATAGTGTTGTTGATAATCCTACATAACCCAGCAGTGCATTTCGCTAATTTAGAATAAAATCAAATGACAGCAACTTTAATTCTTTCGTTTTCATGTAGTATAATATTTAACATAATATTTAATTTAAATAATTTTTTTGTTATTTTCTCTTAAAAATAAAAGTCTTTTTTTCAACGATAATCAATTTTAAATACATGACCATTTATGCTGAATAATTCCATTTTGCTTCTTATAATTTCTCTTCTCAACTGGATAGTCTTATATAAACAAATACTCTGTCATGAAATGTAGAAAGTTTTGTTTAAAGAACTATTCTGAGCTTCTAGCATTCTTATTTTTTTTTTTAAATTTGCCCGTTAGGTTTCGCATGAGATGGCATTCTTTTTACTGCTACCTCATCATACCTTGCACGGAACTGTGTCAAGATATTTCGCCTCGAAATTGTTTTCTCTCTATAGCCCCACGGTACCATGTTCAAACAAGTTCGCAAGGGTATATTCATTGCAAAACTAAAAATCGACTTTTTATCCTCATTCCTTGTTTAAAATGCACATTTAAAGTGAAATCTAGAGCGAGGGAAAAAAACGAAGTCCAAATAAAATAAAAAGTAAATCAGGTATTGAAAGTTTTACGCTTCACCAATAACGATTTTGTTAAACTCCCTATAATAATCAATATGAGGTCAAACGTAAATGGCTTTGAAGTATTAAAATTTGATAAGAAAATTAGATAATTAAAAAATTTAAAGAATTAAAGTGTGACAGAAATGTAGTGTCCTTTTTAATAAAATATTATATAAGTATTCAATAATTGCAGATATTTTTTGTAGAGAATTTTTGTACAGTATTCATGTTTCTGATATGCATTCACTAACGGAACGTTGAAAACATCAACAAAAAATTCTAAAGTATAAATAAAGTAATGTTGAAAAAAGCAGCGTAATACGTATTGAGAATGTCAAATGCATACAGCGTCCAGTGTCATGCAGCATACTTTACAGGTGTGACAATTTGAGTGGTTCTTTTTTTTTACATTTTGTCCCAAAAACTAGGTAAATATTTTATTTTAATCTTCCCGTCACCTTTGGGAAGGTTTCTCTGATAAAAAAGGTTTTTTGAATTTTGATAATAAATTTCTCAGAATTATTATTAAATTAAACAACACTATTATAAAAAATGTACAATACTCATATCACCGATTTTTTCTAAACATAAATGTGGGCGGTTCTCGTATAGGTTTGAGTTGAGGATGACCTATACGATATATATACTAAATCTATTGGCACTATACTCATTTTTACCGAAAAGCCTAAAAGGCCTTCAAATTCCAAACTGATTTTTTAGATTATATTTAATTTAATTTAATCTTTTCAATTTGCTGACGAATCGATTCCGTTTCTAAGCAAATGACAGGTCCAGCTTGGCGTGTCACAATAAATTGCTATTAAAATATATCATTCGAAAATTAAAATAAAGGGACACTTATTTCGAAGTTTAGCCAAATAACGTTTTTTTTTACAACTTACATACGAGTTATTGAAGTTAATCTTACAATATAGTCAACAAGAACAGATTTTGTTTAAACAAAATGTATTTTTCGACCAAGTACGCACTATATTCGGATATTTATTTTTCTTCAAATGGCGCTGATTTTTCTGAAAATGTTAAAACCTCTATGCATAATTCAAACTGTAATCGATGTTTACGCTTTTATTATTTGCCAGCAGGAAATTCAATCTCATTCAAATATGTTTTCCAAAATGTCTACCACTTTTGAATGAAAATATTTCGTTCTCAAACTTGAACAAAATATATTTTATAATCTAGTTCAGATTTTCCCATTTAAGAAAAAAAAACAAATAATAAATTTCTGTTGATTTCTACTTTTTTAAACATTTTTTTATTAAAACCATTTGGTGTATTTATTACGGAAAAAGTACTTAAATTAGTATTAATTTGAGAGTGAATGCAACTTAATAGCTAATGAGTACAATGTACGTCACATCTAGTACGACTGTCCCCACCCGAGTATAACCAAGCCAAGCGCTGCTTAACCTCGGTCATCGAACAAGAGGCCTCCAATCGGAGATTTTGAATTTTTAAGGATTTAATTTCGAATATGAAGGCGGATCATATTGTTGACCTAATTCCAATATTTTTGAATAGCGAATATTATTTTCTAAATATAACATTTCTTTTTAAATTTTTAAATTTATAAATTATAACTTCTAAGTGATAAAATTATAACAGAAAGCCACCAATCGTATTAAGCTAACTAGATTTATATTCTCCTTTATTTCAACTGCAGAAGGAACACATTAACTCTAGATGTAAAATTTGCTTACAGAAAAGTTTTCAAATTAATATTGAATATCAAAAGATGCGTCTAAACTTTTCTGAATTGAATCTTGAAATGTGAGAAAATTTCAGAAACAGGATGGCAGTAAACAAATAAATAAAACTCACGATCGATGTAGCGGTACGGCGTCTTAGACCTTGATATATTTGCATCATACCTACACTGTTAAAAATTTCTGTTAAAAATTTAATGCATTAATAAGTGAAGCAATTATCATATACAATTATCTTATTTCTCAAACACGTTTGATTGAAAATTCAAATAGTAAAGTATCTATATTTTCAAGCAAATGTGTTTGAAATTCCATACATTTTTATATTAAATCCAACTGACTTATTGAAAAATTCAAACACTCTTGTGCATGAATTTTCAAACACATTTGTTGGAAATTAAAAATAGAAAAGTGTGAATTCTCAAACAAACGTATTGGAAATTCCATAGATTTTTACACTAATTCCAACCAATTTATTTGAAACTTCAAGCACATATGTATATGAATTTTCAAAACCACTTGTTTCAATATTCCATACATTTATATATAATAATTCCAACTAATTTACTTGGAAATTTAAACACTTACGTGTGTACTTGCAAATTACTATGAAAAATTTCAGTCTAATTTAGACTCATCATTTTCGTCCTCCCACTAAAATCTGACAGATTTAATCCGTAGTATAAGGCGAAAGATTTATCCGTTTAAGTAAAGGGAACCCAGAGTAACGATAGTCTTCTTTCTTTTAAGACCCGTTTATTAATCAACATAGTTTACATGTACATTTGTATCATATTTATATGATATTCTGCGCCCGTTAAATAGTTAACTTATCACAATGTTTATAATTTGGTGTAGCTTAAATTTATATTATAATGTATCGTTTTCAATTTTGTTTTGGGTAAAAGGTTGGTGGGAAAAATCCCACTTGATTTCTCAGTAACGATAGTTTTTTCAGTTTAAAACTCTCTTTATTGATCTGAGATACATGTATCATTACAGTCTGTCTAAAGTATATTGGTTCCTATCTGGAGCGAGTTAACACAATCTTATTTCTATTGCTTCCTCATAGAGGGAGGTTTGTAATGACCTACATTTTCAAATATACTTTTTTGACATATTTGGATATAATTCGACCCCAGGAACTCGAAAATGAAGTTTTTAAAAAATGTCCGTGTGTGTGTGTGTAACTTTGTTCTGTTCACCATATGTATCTCGAAAAGTAAAAGAGCTATGATCATGAAATTTTAATGAAGTGTAGCTCGGATTGATATCCAGGTCTGACAGGATTTTGAGCTAGGTCGACCATTTAGAAATAGTTTTTTTTGCGTTTAAAGATTTAAAAAGAAAATTTTTACCTTGTTTATATAAGAAAAACTCTTTTGATATTCAAAATACAACAATACGATATCTAACTTATTTGTTCGCGTCTCTGAAACGCATCGGTCGACGTATTGTTGAAACTTTTGTGACCTACTAGTACCGATTTATGAAGTTTCAAAAAATGGTTTATGCTGTTTATATGAGCAAAATTTTTTCGTTATTCAAAATACGACAATATTACATGTAAAGTATTTGTTCGCGTCCTTGAGACGCATCGATTGACCTACTGATGAACTTTTCATAACCCACCTGTACCGATTTATGAAGTTTCAAAAAAATGGTTTATTCTGTTTATATGATAAAAACTTTTTTGATATTCAAAACACGACAATATTACATGAAGAGTTTTTGTTCGCGTCGTTGAGACTCATCGATTGACCTATTGGTGAACCTTTTATGACCGAACAGTACCGATTAATGAAGTTTCAAAAAAAATTGTGTATTCTATTTATATGAGAAAAACTTTGTTCATATTAGGAATACTACAGTACTGTCTCTGAAGTGTTTGTTTGCGTCTTCGAGGCACGTCGAATGATCTTTTGACGAACCTTCTATGACCTCTTATGAACTAGCAATACCGTTTTATAAATTTAACAAATATATTGTTTATCTTGTTGACATGAGGAAAACTTTTTTAGTATTGGGAATACAACCATAATGTATATCATTTATTTGTTTGCGTCTTCGAGACGCGTGATTTGATCTATTGCCGAACTTTCGAAGACCATTATTGAATAATCAATAGCTACTCAGAAAGTTTTAAGAAAAGTTACATTGTTTCAATGAGGTTTTAATTTTAAATATAAAACTACCGTAGGTTAGAAAGTTGTTCATTCTAACACAACACATCAATTGACATTTTGATGGGCCCTCTGATTTTCTGAAAATAAAATTTTCGGAAAGACAGAAACATAAGCTTGAAAAATATTGAAAGTATACATTTTTTTCTTTTGTTATGGAAAACCTCCCTCTATGAGGAAGCAAATGAGGAAGCAAATTGCTCATAAAATGAGCACAAATAAATGCACCCATAGTGAATACGTCCATACTGCTTCGCAACCGTATTATGGCTTGGTTCAATTTCAAAAGTTTGATTATTAAGTAACGATAGTTCGTAGCCATCTAGCGTTAGTTTTCTGAACTATGGCCTATTTTTAAGTAAATAAGTATCAAATTTTAGAACATTCTGTTTTAAATTTCATACACAAGTGTATTAACATAAATTAATATAAAATTCTATTAAATTCTGTTTAATGGTGTTGGCAATTTCAAACACATTTATATGAATTAATCTTAAGGTATATGTGTACGAAACTTCAATCATATTTGCTTTAAATTTCAAACAGTCGTTCGTGAATTTTATGTGCTTTTACCTAAAATTTATTTTAGACATAAAGGGTTTGAAACTTTAAATCACATATGCATTAATTTTCTTCCAAACATAGATGTTTTGAAATTTCAAACACTTTTGTGAATAAAAGTGATTGAAATTTCAAAACATTTTTAACAGTGATATATGTATAACGTATATCTTGAGCGCAGTAAACGCAGAACTTAAAATACAAAGTATTAATTCTTATTCACATTTCAATATTCAAAAAGTTTAAATATTTATACACACAAGGTACAAAACAACCCTGGCGGACCGAATGAACGGAGCGGATACGCTACAGCGTATCCTCACAGTATCCACATCGTATCCTCTCCGTATCATGCAAGAAAAACTCATTAAAACAGGAAGATGAACATTTCACTTCTTGGAATTCGGATTCTACGTGAAATTTTGCGTTAAAAGGTCACGGAGTAATCGCAATAGTTTTTCTTGCAACATTAAAAACTTTAAAAAAATATAATACTTATCGATAACGTGGTCTGAAGGCGACTTCAAACGCATCGTCGACGGATAACGCCTATTAACTGCTACTGAACGACGATGCGTTTGAAGTCGCCTTCAGCGCACGTCATCGATAAGTATTATATTTCTTAAAAGTTTTTAATGTTGCAAGAAAAACTGTTGCGATTACTCTGTGACCTTTTAACTCAAAATTTCACGTAGAATCCGAATTTCAACAAGTGAAATGTCAATCTTTCTTTTTTAATGAGTTTTTCTTGCATGATACGGAGAGGATACGATGTGGATACTATAAGGATACGCTGTAGCGTATCCGTTCCGTTCGTTCGGTCCGCCAGGGAAAGCTTGCGAAATGCTTTCAAATTATAATGGAAACAATAACAGTAGTTATTTTTCTGCCCGTGTTACCTAGTCGTACAAAAAAAACTGAACTTCGGGGTATGTCATTCGCGCGGCTATTAGACATTAAGTACTGCGCACAAATCAATATATATTATAATTATTTTTTATATTTATTTATGTATATATATATATATATATATATATATATATATATATGTATGTCCAATGGTTGTTTCCACGACTCATTTTTTTTATTGTATATATCGATGTTAGAAGGTATGTATCGAACAAATATGCTCAAATTGTCGATATACTCTTATTATTTTTCGAAAAAAATTAAATTAAGTATGGACTGATATGTACCGGTTTTTTCAACGTCTTTATATATATGTCCCCCACCTGCCTGCCCATTTTTGGATACGCCCCCGTCGTGGAAAATGCCACTGCATACATTTGTTAAGGGACCGCCTCCCATCTTCATTTCTGTTAATACTGACAAGGAGCATTAACAATTTTTGGTCTTTATATAATTCCAGTTCAAGAAATAAAAATCATCATATTAATTAAGAAGACACATAATAACTTTATTTCTGAAATAACACAAAAATTGGAAATGCTGCGCAAGAATCATTCAGAATTAATTTCTCGTGGTAATATTTTTATAAATATACAAATTTTAAATAAACGAAACACAGGACCAAAAAAGTGTTAATTGTGAAGTTATTTTATTGACAGGGTAGGCCAATTGCAATCTACAATTCTTTTTTATCGACTTGAAGAAGAAAAGTCATTTTTAAATCAACACTAAATTGAAATTGAAATTTCTTCAGTTTGAATAATAGAAACATATAATTATTTTGTTATTATGAAAAAAATATTAGTTCTAAAACCTGCACCTACAAAAAATTCGTAATAATTGTTTAGTATATATTCATAGGTAAAATGTGGGATGAAATCTAATGGATTTTAAATACAAAATATTTTTTCTCTAATCATTTTTTCAATAGTTAAACATCTATCAATGATGAGACGGTTTCATCAGCAATATGCTAAAATATTAGTTTTTCAACATTTGAACTTTTTACGAAAAAAAAAACATATTTCCATAGTACATAAATTGTATAGCATAACTTAAATACTAACAATGTATTTTGGAACTTTTTTTCGACTTTATAAGAAACAGACTTCTCATACAAAGTGAAAAATTTATTACCAGTTTTGAAAATTTGGTCCTTTACAAGATAACGAGAATATGCAATTCTTTTTTGAGACTGCAGTTAAACAAAATAATATTTTAAATAACTTTGACTACCAAGAATCTCATTATAATCCTTAAAGCAAATACACAAAAATTTGTTTTTCAAATGCTGATCACC
>CAKNYM010028680.1:0-16427 GCA_932195095.1 Andricus curvator | reverse complement strand
AAGATGGAGGTTGAAAGAGAAAGGTATTTTAGAACGAATGGACTGCATATTGATGAATTGAGAAGGATGCATGAGGAAGGAAGGAAGGTATATGAGTTGGTTAAGAAAAACAGCATGGAGAGAGAGAAGACAGCAGGGGAAGAGAGAATAAGAGAGACAAGGTTTAATGGGAACTATGTGTGGATTATGCCAAGGGCGAGAGCGCAATATTTGTGTAAGAAAGGAGAGAAAGGAAGTCAGGAGCTTATAGCGAGGATGAGATGTGGGTGCATGGAGGGTTTCAATAGGTTCTGGCTCGCTAGGGAAAAGAGGATGTGTGAACTATGTGGGAAGGGGGAGGCAAGAGTGGAGCACTGGTTGGAGGAGTGCGTGGAGGTGGAAAGGAGTGGGATAAGCATGGAGGTATTGATGCATGAAAGGGGGGGACAAAAGGGCAGTAGCATGGGTGAAGGGAGTATTGGGTAAGATGGAGAAGAAGAGAAGGAAGGAGGAAGAGGAATGGAGAAGGAAAGATTGTAAATAGAGGAGGAAGTAAATATAAGTAATTGTAAATATTGTAAATAGTAGATAAGTATTAGGTATTAGTCGCGGAGGCAGAGTTTGGTAATGCGAGGCAAGCAAGAAAGTAGGGACATGCGAGCGAGGCGAGGCGAAGCGAGGAAGGCAATGCGATAAGAGCGAGCGGCGTTAGATATAAGGTGTGGAAGGATGTTAGTTTTAAGGGTAAGTTGTAAGAAAATTCTGTAAAAAAATGGAAGTGTAAGCAAGTCAATTTTTTAAGGCCAGCAGGCTAAAAAATAAACGTTTATCAATGTATGTATAAAAAAATGGTTTACCTTAATTATTTATAACAATGTTGATTTTTCTGCCCTTTTTCTTTATATGATTTTTCTCCGCTTTTCGCTTTCCATTTCGTTCACGAGTTTTTGCGTAGACTTTAACTCGCAGTGCGAATTTTAGGGCATTTAGGCGGTGCTCGTAGCATGGATCCTCTGCCCAAATTATGTTTGCGAATTGGTTGGTTGGTCTCGCCAAATTTTGAACTTCTGGTGCATCTTCATCCAAATGTCGATATTCTCTTAATCGAATGTAATATTCGTTATCCTGAGATTCTTCCATAGGGGTTTTCATAGTGTCTTCTCGACAAGCTTCGCATTTTGATATCAGGAAGCATTTACCAGCGACATATCCAGCGTAATATGTCACAGAGTTTTGTTCGTAAAAAGTAGTTCCCTCTGGAAAATTATGGGAATCTTGCTTTTCCTGTGAGTTTATATCTACAACTTCTGTTTCACTCAAGCCTTCTGCTTCATGGAAGACCAAATCCTCATTTCTTTCGATTGCCTCTGCAGCCGTCTCGACATCTTCACGTTGATTGTCCTCCTCTTCTTCAGCTGCTGCAAGTGCCTTTGCAAGGAGTTCTTCGCTGTTTTTCCCAAATGCTTGCTCAACATCGCTTGGAGTGTTTATCAACAAGGTTAGATTTTTTTCTTCTATTCCAACTTTGGCACCTCTACCAGCTTCAATCTTTCCACTAGAGAGTATGTATCGCAAACTTAACCGCACGATTCTTCCGGTAGGATTGTTATTGTGACCTCCTCTTTGGCGAATTTTTTAGAACAAATGTTCCAAAGAGTCTTGATTGCAAAGTCCTACTGCCAATTCGAAGTTTGGAAAATCTTCCTTGATTGCAGAATACAAACAGAGTATTGCATTAATTGAAAAAGGCAGACCTTTTAGACATGGTGCTTTGCTTTTTGATTTTATGTTTGTAGTCCAAGTTGACGACCAGTCCACAAACTTTCTTAACCTTTCTTCAATCTCTGGATTTCTCGATGATAATGGTCGCTTTGCCGGGTTTCGATATAACAATTTATATGCGTTGGCACCATCAATGACCCTGTCCATTTCTTCTGTGAAAGCAGCAGGAAGTCTCCAAGTTGTACTAGGTTGATCCTTCGTTCCGCGAATTCCACTTTCTGGATCTTCTCCAGCTAGCCTGATGGCTCTTGCAAACCTTTTGCTAAAAAATTGAAAAGTTCTTTTAACATTCATAATTTCCCAGTTATTTGGATCCATGTGGACTTCCGTAATGTGACCAAGTAAATTACTTGTTGTACTCTTCCGGTCATAGTTCCATGCCGCTACGTAGTCTTGATAATTAGCGATTATTTTTCCATCAGCGTCATATAAATATTGGTGCGTCCGGAGTTGATTTAGAAACCTTTTAATCAGATGCGGAAAATCGAAACTGCAGAAGTATTTTCGTCCCTCGTACTCGAAATCAGGTTTATCTTTCGTTGCTCCGAATGATTTCCATAGGCAGTTTTGATTCGTTGTTGCCTGATCACAAGTGAGAAGCCTTACATCTGCTCCACAATCTGCCAGTTTCGTCAGACATTGCTTCACAAGATCAGCAATCACATCGCCAGTTACGCTTTTGTCAATTAAAAAGTACGCAATTGGCTGAGTATATGGATTTTCTGCATCTAAGCTATCCACAGAAAACACAAGAACGTTACTTGCTGGCAGGTTTTTCCGTACCAAAGGTCCCAGATCTACTAAACCTTCTATAGATCGCAATATTTGGAGTACTCTTCGTATTTTTCACAGCTGAAATCGTCCCATTTTAATCCACACATCCTTTGTTGGGGCGGCAATTTATCCATCCTTTTCTTTAGCTTGTCAAAAATAACATTACTGAATCCAGGCTTTATGTCATATTCAGCAATCCAGCTTCCTACCGTTGATAGAGAAGGCAGCTTCATTCCAGCTTGTTGCATATGCCTATACGCTGAATTTGAGTAATAATTGAATCTTTTTGCGAAATCCTTTTCATTTTGAGTAAAACGCCTTTTGCCTTTACGAAGTTGTAGAGTAACCACATGACGAGATACAGGGTTATCGCAATGACGTTTATCTAAAAATTGCTCAATACTAACTTTTTTCCGTTTTACTGCAGCAATCTTTTTTATGTATTGCATATGTACAGTTTTCAATTGTTGCTGCAGGCTTGGTAATGGAGGTTCAATTTTAAGCCACTCCATTTCATCATTGTCTTCATCTACGGTGATGAACCCATCCTTCTTTGCACTAGATGAATAGGTTTTCAGCACTTTCGCTTTCTTCACACGTAGTTGATCTTCTTTATTGTGAAATGTTTCTGCCGAAATAAGATCTTCTTCAACTTCATTAATAGGTCCGGTCTCTGTTCCCTCTTTTCGAATACAGTTTCCTCTTTCATCCTCTTCTTCTATCTTCTGAGTTTCCACTTCTTCTCCTCCGATGTCTCCCTTGTCACCTTCCATCATTATATCCGTGTCCTCTTCTGTTCTCTCCTCGATGTCTTGCCTCCGATGTCTCTGCTATCCTCTTCCATTATCGTCTCGGTGTTTTCCACTATCATCTTCTCAAAGTCATCCTGTTCTCCTTCAATGCCACTGTTGTCCTCCATCCTCTTCTGTGCTTTCTCACCCTCTTCAACTGTAGCCATATACGGAATTGGATTCTGCTTTGGTCTCAACTTTTTCCGAGCCCTGTCCCAAAATGCTTCAGGGAAAAAGTGAGCATTACAGATTCCGGCTCTCCGGATTGATGATGGTTTCCACGTCCTCAAAGAAGTTCCGTTTCCTAAAGAGAAATATACAACCCATTCTTTTTTAGGGTTCTAATACGCCAGTTTTTACATATCATTTTCGACTTCGAAAATGTAAGGGGATGAATAGGTCATTTGAGGGGGAGGGGGGTAAAAAAGGGGATGGACTGTGATGCCTATGTTCAAATTATTGACAACGATGACGGATGTCACGCATTTTTTTTCAAAACGCAGGAGCGAGGGAATGGAGCGAAGTTTGAAATTTCACCAGTCAGGACTTGTTCTGACAAACGACTTCAATAATGTTCTTAACTTTTTGATCATATGAAATGAGGTTATATGTATAAATCTATTAATAATGATTATGACTTTTGCACTCTAAATTTAGTAAATCCAAATTTCCAAATAAGCAATTTTATTTCATGATAAATTGTTTATTACTGGTAAATAATTATGTTCCTTTTTAAATTATTTATCAATTTTGTTGAAACTTTCAAACCACCTGATAATCTTGTAAAATATGTGAAAATTTCCCTACATTTTTTTTTAATTCTGAAAACTTTAAAGAAGTTTACTTAAAATGTTTCAGATTTTTCTTTTAAAATTTTTTCAATCTTTTGAAATATTCTCTAAGAAATATTTTTTCCGAATAGAAAATAATTTTTAATTTTTAATACAAGTTAAAATAAGCCAAGTTTGGAAAAGATTTAAAAATAATTAAAAAATTTGAAATTAGAGAATATTTGAAAAGATTTAACAAATTTTAAAAGAAAAATCTTAATAATTTCAAGGAAACTACTTACAAGTTTTCAAAATTTTTTAAAAACGTAAGAAGAATTTGATTTCAAAGATTTTGAAGGAAAGGTTTCGTAGCCTATTAAGACGTTAATTTAAGTCTGAACAAAACCTTGAAACGAAAAATTGTTTATTTTTGTAAAAAAAATTTCAATAAAAAAAATTTGTTAAAAAAAAATTATGCAAGAAAATTTTATGAAAATAAAGGTTTGGAAATAATTTTCTAAACAAAAATTTCCCGAAGATTTGAAGAAATTTAAAAAAATTTAAATATTTTTAATCTCTTAAAAACTTCTAAAATTCATAAATAATTTTGAAACTGCAAAATTAAAATTTAAAAATTGCCTTAAAACCTTAGAGATTTGTAGAAATTTTCAGAGGAATCTTAAAAACATTTTTTTATTCTTTCAAAATTCTTAAAAAGCTTCTAATTTTTTTTTTCGATATACTCACTTGGTTTAAAATGGTTTGAAATTTTTCAAATTTTAAATTATGTTAACACCTTTTCAAAACTTCTAAATATCTTTTGAAATAATTCAGTTTTCCTAAAAAGTCTTTTAATTGTCTTAAAATCTCCTAGATCCTGTTTCGTGTGTTTTAAAATAAAATCTCAATCATTAAAAATTTTCCCAGAAATCTTATTATCGGTACCGATAACTATTTTGATTTCCGGTACCGACAGTTTACACATTTCGCAAATTATGATAATGTCAGTTTTTTGTCCATTATTTCATTTTTCTTATCTCTTTACTGGTGTTAAAAAGTTTACAAATTGTATACTGCAGTAGCAAAATTTTAAGATAATGTTTAGAAACATTTAGAAAAAATTTTATCATGAAATAAAATCACTTATTTGGAAACTTTGATTTACACAATATTGATGTTGCAGTAAATTGAACTGCAAGAATAAAAAAACGAACACGCTTGGACAAGCACAAAAATAGGATTCATTTTGTAAAGAAAGCCCGCTTTGAAAAGTCACGCTTGAAAAAGACAAGAAATAAAAATTAATTATTCTTCTTTAGAAGATCTAACAAACATGTCCTCTTCTCTTTTTCATACCTTGCTTTGTCCATGAAATCATTAATATCGTTTGATGTATGATATAAATAATTATATATATATATATATATATATATATATATAATATACATAATTTATATTATAAATATGTTCAATCGTATGTATAGTTTTGAAAAAAAAATTAAATATAAATAAATAATGAACTATTTTTTCTTTCTCAAATTATTAATTAAATTATTTGAACAAAGTAAAATTATTATGTTTTTGTTTACTTACTGAGTTACTTTTTTGAGTATATTTATGATCAATTTAATACGTCTGTTTTCTGGGTATGTAACTTTCTTTAATTATCAAGTAATTGTCTAATATTATAATAACATTTGGTTCTTAATTATTAAAATTTGCTCTTAATTCTGCACTTTTAATAAAAAACAACATAATGTAATATAGTCTGAATATAATAAATAAAAATAATGGACTCTGGTGGTAAATAATTGTGCAGTTTGCAGTTTGTGCTAATCGTAACTCCTCGAGTAGAAACTTCAATTGTAAATCATTTTAGAAATTGCTAACTTTCATCATTTACCGACGCGCAACTTGCACCTTTAAAGTAACTCTTAGTTCCATCCGCCAAGAGGGCGCAGTTATCAGCGCATGTTTTTCACATTCTCTTATTCCATTAGATCGGCAATCTCCCACCTCATCTCTGCGCATACCCACTAAGCAGTTACGTTCGCCTTATCATTGACAACAGAATTGTTTGTGTTAAAGGAAAATTTGGCGCCCCTGGCGGTTGTGTACCGATACTTTGTACCCGAAGCCATCAAAACTTTGTAACAAACAAATCCGTATAGGCAGAGATAAGGTGGGAGATTGCCGATCCCATACATTCAGTTTCGAGTGATTTTCCGCTACGCCCCCTCTGCACCTAATCTTTTGCGAACTAAAATCAAAGCGCCCCTAATGCACCTAGCCAGTTTACGAACTAAAATAGACGATAGGCATTTTTCCAGTTTGATAATGTCGGTAGAGAAGATCAGAGTGGGTAATTTCAGTTCGTAAACTGGCTAGGTGCACTGGGGGCGCTTTGATTAAAAATGTGTCATAAAAGAATCTGGAAGCACTAAACAGAGATGAGGTGGAATCTCTGCTGGAAGATTTTAAGGCAATTTTTATAATTTCGCACAATTAAAAAAAAATTTCAGGAAAAATTCGAATTAATGTAAAACATAGTTTTGAAACTGTTAAAAAATAATTTAAATATGGAGAAGATTTAAAAGAAATATAGATTTTTGAGGATTTTGAAATAAAATTTTTGAACCTTTTCAAGAATTTTGAAGATTTTCAAGAAAATACATTTTTTTCGTAATATTCCTGGGAAAGCTTTTAATGCTTTTTTCTTAGTTTGAAAAATAATTTTTAAAGAAAATTCAAAAATATTTAAAAACATTTTTAAACATTTCAAAAAATGAGACAAATGAAGAATCCCGAAAAAGAGTATTAATAATTATTTTAGTATATCACAATGAAAATTGGTGAAATATGAAACAATGTTATTCAAAATTAGTTGCTTATTTTTTGGTTGAAAATGTAACATTTTTTTTTTAATTCATTGTTTTTTTAGTAGACAATAAATCTTCTTCTTTGAAAATTTATCTTTAGTATCGAAAACTTAACTACTTGGTTAAAAAATCATCTTTTTGATTGAAATGTCACTATTTTTTGAAAATCCGTTGTTTGTTGGTTGAAAATGTAACTACTCTTATTTAAAATCTTTTTAAATTTGTTCTAAATTTTATTTTTAAATTTTATATTTAATATTAATTTATTAATTTAATAATTTATTAATTTAATAATTTATTAATTTATTAATTTATTAATTTATTAATTTAATAATATTTTATTAATTTATTAATTTATTAATTTATTTAATTATTAATTTATTAATTTATTAATTAATAGGGTAGGGTGGGGCGAGATGAACATAGGGGGTAAGATGAGCCACTCAATTTTCTCGC
Source organism: Andricus curvator (assembly GCA_932195095.1). Classification (NCBI taxonomy): domain Eukaryota; kingdom Metazoa; phylum Arthropoda; class Insecta; order Hymenoptera; family Cynipidae; genus Andricus; species Andricus curvator. The sequence continues at coordinate 8,996 of CAKNYM010028680.1, read as the reverse complement.
AGGCCATGATTTCTTTTGTAACTGTTCTTTGTAGTAATATCAGGAAGAACGTTATCAAACTTCTATTAAAAAAATTTTGGTCTAATGTTGAATACATTTTGAAAAAAAATAAAGTAAAAATTTCAAGACTTGTATTCTGCTATTTTGCATTTGTTTAGAAAGTCCAAGAATCATACTGAATCACATATTAGATGTTTTTGCAACGGTTATTTAGATAGCTTATTTATTAAACCTTAAGTTTTCAACAGATTTTTATATAATTGTAAAACAGAAATAGGTAAAATTTTGATTTTACTTGCAAGTGTCATATGGAGCGGAATGAGCCACTGTTCTGGGGCGGAATGAGCCACCTCTTCCTGTGCATTAACCTAACCTCTTGTTTTGCAGTTAGTAGGTTAAGATGCAATGTTTCATTGTATCAGATTGTGCAGTGTGTTAATTATGGTGCAAACGTATAAAAAACTAATCTTGTCGAAAAAAATGCGCAGAAAAAGTTTGACAGCTGCACTGTTATAGGTCTGTATTAGAAAAGAATATGTGTTGCTGGCAACCAGAAGAGAGCACTGTTTTTCTGGTATATTTCTTAAGTAACTTTGTTTGAAAACTCGTAAAATGCTATAAAAATGAAAAAATATGGTTGTGGTTGAAAAATACGGCAAAAATATTTAAAAACCGGCTCAAAACCTCAGTATATATGAAATTCAGCGTCATGTAATAGACCAGCCTAGTATTTGGGAGTTTTCTTACTGTAGAATTTAACTTTTACTGAAAAAATGTACACGGTTAAGTCGAAAAATGGTTATATTAATTTCTGTAATTCAATTATTAAAAGATATGCAGATATAAATCGTTTTTCTATTCACTGTTTGTAGAGTTAGTTACGCTAGAGGTTAGGATTAAGGATTGCATCATTTTAACGTTAAATACTTTAAATGTTTGAAAAATATGTGTAACATATGTTTTTGTTTCATAATACTCTAACTTAACAGTACTCTTACTTATAAATAATATATAATAAGTCATTTAATTAAGTGGCTCATCCCGCCCAAGGCATGGGACGATATGAGCCAAGCGCACTACTTTTTCATTTTCGTTTCTAATTCCGCATATTATTATTATTATAGATTAGCAGTTCGAACTCGAAAGTTCATTGCCTCATCTACCCGAGACCGCCACACATCTCTGTCTTGTGCATTCTCCATCCAGTTTAAATAATCATGTCCTAGTTCTTTTAGATCATCCCTTACATTTTTCTCCCATCTGTTTCTCGGTCTGCCTAGGTGTCTCTTACCAGTCGGTCTCCCTCTTAAAACTTGCGCCACTGTTCTTTCATTGCCCATTCTTGCTACATGCCCCGCCCATCTTAATTTACGCGCTTTCATTACTCTATTAATATTTGCTGACCCGTAGAGAGCGTGCAGCTCATCATTATGCAGTTTCCTCCACTCGCCGGTCTCTTCGTCCCTTTTTGGACCATAGATTTTTCTAAGTACTTTATTCTCGAAAACTCTAAACCTATTCTTTTCTCCTTTCGTCAGCGCCCACGTTTCACACCCGTACATGACGACCGGCATTATTATCGTTTTGTAAATTCTTACTTTGATGTTTCTAGATAGCGATCGCGATTTTAGTAGCGTGTTTGCTGCATAATAGCACCCATTGCCAGCGTGTAGCCGCGCATTGATTTCCGTTTTAATCTTATTTTCGCTAGTTATAATAGACCCGAGGTATTTAAACTCGTTAACCCTTTCGAATTTCATATTTCCGGCCATTAGATCCCCGTCTTGATTACTTTGTCCGGACCTGACGACGGTCATATATTTTGTCTTCGATTCGCTAACTTCCAAGCCAATCTCTTTGGCTTTTGCGATCAAGATTTCTGCATTTTTAGCTACCGTTTCTTTATCATCCCCTAGTACGTCGAGATCATCCGCATATCCAAGAATTTGTATTACCCCATTGAGGGTAGCACCGGTCGGATTCGCCTGCACTTGCCTAACCACGTATTCTAAAACTAAGTTAAAAAGGACGCACGAAAGTGCATCGCCCTGTTTCAGGCCATCGCGGATCGAAAACTCTTCAGATAAACTACCGTTTACGCGTATTCTACCCTTACTGCCGCTTAAGCAAATTTCGATAAGTCTAACCAATTTTTTGGCACACCCAAGAACTCTAGGATCCAGTACATTCGCGCGCGTATAATAGAGTCGTAAGCTTTTTTAAAATCGATAAATAGCTGATGTACTGCTTCATTAAATTCCCATTTCTTTTCTAACAGTTGTCTAATTGTAAACATTTGATCGCTTGTAGATCGGTTTCGGCGGAATCCACACTGGTAATCCCCAATGATTTCCTCGGCAAAAGGAGTTAGTCTACTTAGGATAACATTAGACAGGATCTTGTAGCACGAAGGCACAAGTGAAATTCCCCGGTAGTTGTTACAGTTAGTTTTATCGCCTTTTTTAAAGATGGGAATAATGATAGATGTATTCCATTCTTCCGGCATGCGTTCTGTTTTCCAAACTGCGCGTATCAATTTACAAATTTGCCTTGTGAGGCAAGGGCCTCCATTTTTTATCAGTTCTGACGGTAGGTCATCGATGCCCGCGGCTTTGTTATTTTTCAACTTCTTTATGGCCATTTCTATTTCTATATCAGTAGGATCGTTAATTAATAGATCAGCAGTGTGGATTTCGCCGAGAATACCTTCAACAGGGGCTTCGCGTACATTTAATAGTTTATCGAAATAATCTTTCCATAAATTCAGTCTCTCTGACGCATCGGCTACTAGATTGCCATTTTCGTCCCTCATTACTTCCGTTCTACTTTGAAAACCTTTCCTTATAAAATTGATTCCCCTGTACATCTCACGTGGGTTATTTTGTTTATTATGCGCTTCTATTGCTAGTATTTTATTCTTTTCCCACTCCCTTTTCTTGGATCTATAGAGCCTATTTGTACTTTTGCTAATCTCGTGATATTTCTTATGTGTTTGATCGCACTTATTTTGTAAACTACTTAGTCTGGCCTTCCGACGTTTCTCAAACCAGAGTTTGCACTCTTCGTCAAACCATGGTTTGCTTTTGGTTACTTTCTTAAAACCTATCGTAAGTTTCACGGCTGCCTTTATCGCCTTTTTCGTATTGCTCCACAGGGTTCCCGGGTCCTCCTCGTGATTATTGTTATCGTCTCTCTGTTCTTGGAGAGTGTCGAAACTATTAGAAATCTCAACTTGGTAATTTAATGTTTCTGTTGCTGTTTTGAACTTATCTATATTGAAACGAACTGTTGGCTCTGTGCGGCTTGTTTTCTTACTTAACGCTAGCCTAGATCTTAGTTTTACTATCACGAGAAAATGGTCTGAATTTAAATCCGCTCCCCTATACGATCTTATATCGAGAATGTTTGTATGACATCTTCTGTCAATTAGAACGTGATCAATCTGATTGTGAGTATTACCATCTGGTGATGTCCAGGTGGCCTTATGTATATTTTTATGCTTGAAATATGTGCTTTTGACAACGAGCTTCTTTGAAGCTGCAAAGTTTATTACTCTGGTTCCATTATCATTACTGACGTCATGCAAACTTTCTGATTCAATTGTAGGCCTATACATTGGTTCTTTTCCAATTTTCGCGTTGAAATCCCCCAATACTATTTTTGCGTCAAACGTTGAGAAATTGTCAAAAACCTGCTCGATTGTTTCATAAAAAAGATCTTTAGTGTCTTCGTCTTTGTCCTCGGTGGGGCAGTGCACATTGATTAATACGTGTTTGCTGAAATTACCCTTTAGTACAATGTATGATAACCGGTCGTTAATGAATTGCATGTCGATAAGTGCTTGCGAAATTCGTTTATTAATAAGAAAACCAGTCCCCAGTCTTTGCCCCTTAGCTCCTCCCCAGTGCAAAGTATAGTTATCCCTAGAAATTGACGCGAAATCGCCCGACCAGCAGGTTTCTTGAAGTGCTATTAAGTCAGTTTTGTATTCAATTGCTATCTTAATGAGTTCGCTAAATCGGCCAGTTTTTAGACTACGCGCGTTTAGAGTTCCCACCCTTAGATCTTTAACTGTAGTTTTTTGTTTTTGCAAGTTAGCCATGGTAGTTTCAAGATAATCCGCACGTTAGGATCCTATTCCGATCGTAGGTGAGTCCACTGTCCCAGGAGTGATAACCCCCATACCTCCCTAGGTCTAAATATGGGAGCTTTCCGACTCTGACAAGGACCATGTCAACTTGTCGTCAGACACATTACAGTTTCATCCTCGTACCCTAACGTCCCCCTGCAAGGCAGCGCGCCTACTGGCATCAATACCCCTTTGGCCCTATGCAGGCAAATCATTCCACACATCCCTTGCGGGCAGTGTCATCGCTGCAGTGTCCAATGGGCAGCAGGATTTTTCCCTTACAAGATTTTTAGTTTTGGTTCGGGTAGAGTTTCTAGGTGGGTACACGCTGCACCTTGGCTTGCCAGAACCCACCCATTGTGTATGAACGCGAATGGGTGGGTCCCCCCAAGCCATGGTTGTCGTGTACCTATTTTTTACCAGTGCTGTATTCACCACACCCACGACTGGCTCCTATCGGCTGTCTGCGACTGCTTATTCTTGTATTCGCAGTTAACCTTGGGGGCTGTTCAGCCCTACGGGCCGTTCCTCTATCCGCAACCTGAGGACGTGCTACGTAGTGGTGATAGGAAACCCACCGAGTAGAATTCCGCATATACTTTTTTATTTACTTCTATCTTGGCAAAATTACAATTAAAAATGTTTGTAGAATATATATAACGACTTACTTTCAAGCAATAAATTAACAGATTTTAAATACTGACGTGAAAAAGACAACTATGCTCATCTCGCCCCACCCTACCCTATTTATATTTAAATTTTTATATATGTTATATATATTATTTTATTTTATTATATATAAAATTAAATATCATTTTTTAACAAAAATTTCATTTCACTATTTCCCGGAAATCGTAAAATCTTAAGAAAAATTTTTCATTTCCTCAAAAAAACATCGTTTCTTGAAATTGGCAACATTTATTGAAGCACAATTTAATCGAAAATAATTACAACTGAATAAGTTATTCATTATTTATTGTATACAAAACCTAGAAGACCTGAAAGAGTCACGACATTTCAAAAAAAGTTCTGGAAAAATTGGAAATATGCAAAGAATATTAATCAAAGTCTTAATGATTATTTTTATACGCTGCAGCGATAAATGATAGAGATTAAGAATTTGTGTCGAATATTAGTGTTGTTTTTGGGTTTAAAATTTAAATATATATATTTCATAAATTCATTGCTTTTTGGTTGAAAATAAATCTTCTCGTTTGAAAATTCCTATCTTGTATTGAAAATTCGACTACTTGGTTAAAAATTCCTTTTTTGTTGTTGAACATTTTCGATTGAAAATTGTACTATTTTTCAAAATTCATTGTTTTTGGGTGAAAATGTAACTGTTCTATTTGTTTTGTTATTAGTTTAAAATTAATTTTCTTACAAGGGGAGTGCGAGTGACAGGGGACACGGATTTTAATCATGTTTTGTGAGCGAAGAGGGCTTAATTTGAGATGAAAAAAGCTGAAACCATTTACTTAGATAGAAAACGGATTATGAGAAAAAACGGTTTAAAGAAACCCGCGCCGAATGACTATCGGTTTGAATTAATTGGGCAATCGAGCAAGCTGTGATAAAGCAATGGTCTAGGTTCCATACTGAAAAGTCTGCCGTCATGGGTTCGCGTCCTCGTACTTTTTTCAATTTTTTTTATATTTTTAATTGTTTGTTTGTAATAAATAATTGTTTGTAATTTTTTATTTTGAAAAATGAATTTTAATCGAATATTCAAAAACATTTTAAAACATTTCAAAAACTTTAAAACATAGTTTTGAAGCTTAACAAGATAATTTTAATATTGAGAATATTTAAAAAAAATAAAAGAAAATGTACATTTTTGTGGTTGAAAATTTAAATATATATATTTTTAATTTGTGGGTTTTTAGAAGGAAATTAATTTTATAGGTTAAAAATTCATCTTTTTGATTGAAGATTTAACTTTTTTTGAAAATTCGTTGTTTATTGGTTGAAAATTTAACTATTCTTTCAACTTATTTTTTATTCTACATTTTGTTTTAATTTTTTTTTTAATCTTTTGTAGCCATAAATTATTTTTGAATCTTTTGAATATTTTTAAATATCTCTTAAAGTTGCTACATTTTTCAGTAATTTTGTAACTGAGCAAAATTGCAAACTTTTGTTTTAAAATCTTTTAAACTTTGAAACGCTAAAAACTTTTTTTAAGTTTATTTCACATAAAATTTATCAATAAAAAATTTCATGTGAGAGTTTCCGGGAAATCGTATAATCTTAAGAAAATGTTTTCATATTTCCTAAAAAAAAACATCGTTTTTTGAAATTGGCAAAATTTATTGAAGCACAAATCGGTCAGAAGGCTAACTATAACTGAGTAAGTTTTTAATTATTTGTTTTATAAAAAACATGGAAGACCTGAAAGTCATGAAATTTTGAAAAAAATGCTGGAAAACTGGAAAAGCATGGAATTTTGAAAAAAATTGCTAGATTTTGTTAATTCAAAGGTTAACTTAAAAGACTACTAATCAAAGTCTTAACAATTACTTTAATACATCTCGGCGAGAAATGGTAGAAAATTACAAATTTGTATTGAAAATTAGTTTAACTATATAGTTATATTTTGTTATTTTGTTATGTTTTGGTAGAAAATAAATTCAACTATTTGGTTAAAAATTCCTTTTTTTACATTCTCATCAGAGAAGGTATTGGATTTGTGTAAAATTTGGGGGGGGGGGCGGGGCCCCCCGAAGGGGGGGGGGGGTAGGTAGGGGTGGGTGTATGCATAGAGGTCTGTATGCATATATGTCTGTCTGTGAGCACGATACTTTTGAAACAATTAATCTATTGCTCTTTTACACCTTCCGTCAATCGGTCGTCGACCGACCAACATATCGAAATATCCATTCACACCTTCGGGAAATGCAGTTGAAACTAGTAATATTTTAGTTATCTTCTGAAACTCACTGAAAGATTACTAAAATATTACTAGATTTCACTGAATTTGGCGGAGGTGTGAATGGATATTCCGATATGTTGGTCGGTCGACGACCGGTTGACGGAAGGTGTAAAAGAGCCTTAGACTGGCCTTTGGTACACTCTCTTAGTGTCAAAAACTTAAGGTCAAGTGCGTTAGTCAGCTATTTTGGATGAAAATTCAAAAAGTTAGAGCATTTTGAAAATTTTTGAGACCATTTTTTTCAAGATAGAAAAATTCTATGTGCGGTTATTCATAGTACTTGAAAAGTCGAATAATTTATTTCCAAGACTTTTTTCGATAAAAAGAAAATCAGAGTTATAGCATTTTCAAAATTCAAAAAATCAAAGGCAAATTTTAAGCCGAACAACGCACGGTATGAAGAAAATCAAGAGGAGGTAAACGTTAATTTTTGAAAGCCTGTTACGTGCCTGCCTACACAAAAAATTAAATTTTGGTGGAGCCGCTTAAATTTTAGAAAAATCAAACGATAATTTGAAGAAAACTTTATTTAAAATCATAACTATTAAGAAATAACAGAGAAATGAGAAAAGACAAAGAATAAAGAAAGAGAAGTAAGAACGAAGGTGGCCGCGAAGCAATTTACACACATGCTGCGCTTGCATGCATTGCAGCAGGGCACGGGTCGTATACTCACACTAACTTAAATCCTCCTCACGTTGCAGAATAAACGTGTTCGCTGTCAATTTCAAAATTAAATCTAAATCAGGGTCAGAATCTTAAGAAATAAAGATGCAGAAAAATTTTAATGTGCACATGACGGTCAGAAGGAGGCCCCATTACAAAACCTTTTCCTGTAAAATAATTTCAAAGCTATGTAGATATTCGAAATTGCCAAATAGTGTTTCGGAATGAAACAAATCCTCTTACACCTCTCTGGCAAAAGATTGACAAATATTGTGAGTCTTAATTAAATTTGACCAGTACGAGGAATTCCAAATTGCCCAACAGGATTTCAGAATCAAAATTCTCTCAGACCTCGCAGGCAAATGATTAACAAATATTGAGGAATGCCCTCATACTCAGCAGATTTTAATATTCCTACGTAGGCACAGAGCGACCATATTACAATGAAAATTGTTGCAAATCAACAATTCAACTTTATTTCCCAATAAAGTATCTGCGGTCGCTCTACTTTCGAAATTCTTACTAAACAAAATCACCCCACCCAATAACCAAATCCGACCTGACGATCGTGATGAGTAAATTGAACTCAGGGTAGTCGAAGGAGATTCTCGTACCGAAGAGAACCTCTCTTCTAATTGATCCGCGATCAACGAGTGCCGTCCGCGGTCCTGAGGCGCCACTCGATCTAACATCAGAACTTCAGCAAAAAGTACTAAGTACGCGGGGTTTTCTTTTGTTTTCGCATTCGTGTGGTGGGTCGGACATAAAACCGCTTGATAAATTTCCACCTCCAGGGGTTATCTCTCGGGATTTGATATCTGGGGCAACTGTAGCTCTGCCAGGGAATTTTAAAGTAATTTTCCGATTAAAAAAATAATTTTGAAATTGGCCGTGTGCACGTCCGGGTACGTGCATGTAACGTGGTAGAAAATTCACGACGAGGAGTCTGCGAAATCCCGCACTATTATCGGTATAGTGCGCAGACTAAAAAAAATAATAGGCGAAGTGAGATAAGAGGAAGTGAGTTAAGAGGAAGTGAGTAAGAGGAAGAACAAAAGGATTAGTAAATTTTTAGAGGATTTAAAAGTATCCCCAGAAATTTAGGTTCAGAGCCCACTAAAAACTATTGTGAATTATACTATCGAAGTATAAATGATGTGGGTGTGCGGAAACGCGTATGGACAAGAATAGCCAAAGTGATCTGGCTATGAAAAATTAAAGCGCCCTTCTTCGATAAATAAAATAGAGAAAGATAGATCAGTGATATCC
>CAKNYM010028678.1:0-52798 GCA_932195095.1 Andricus curvator | reverse complement strand
TGCCGGAAGGAACAAAACGTCTTTCCAATGATGAGGGATACTTTGATGTCACTATACCACTCAGTATGATCCTAGGATTTGCTGAAGACTATCGAAAGATCGTTGTTAATGCAAAGCATGAACTTATCCTGACAAGATCACGCAGTGGCTTAAATGCTGTTGTTCAAGCACGACAAGCGCCAGGAAACGAAGAGCCATTGAAGATCTCAATTCATAAAGTAGAGTGGATGATACCATATGTAATAGCTTCGGATGAGCAAAAGATGAATTTGCTGAACGTAATTGGAAAAGATTTTCTCACAACTATGAGTTTTCGCTCATGGGAATTGTATGAATACCCCATGCTTCCCACCACCTCAAGACATATATGGACTGTGAAAACATCAACTCAGGTGGGAAAAACCACGTTACTTTATACTGGGTTTCCAGACAGGTAGAAAGGATAGGCTAGCCAGATATGCTAATCGCTTCGATCACTGCAATATAACCAATGTCAAGTTATTCCTCAATTCACAGTACTATCCGTATGGTAATTTAAATCTGGACTTTGGCCATAATCAGTTTGCACTACTGTATGAGGTGTTTGCAAACTTTCAGGCAGCCTACTATGGTAAAGAGCCTGAACCAATGTTGAAGAAAAGTGATTTCAAAGAATACGCTCCTCTCAGTGTCATTGATTGCTCAAAACAAAATGAGTTTCTCAAACAGACCTCAGTGGACGTTCGTTTGGAATTTGAATCTGCAGACAATTTTCCCGCTGAAACTGCAGCCTACTGTCTAATTATACATGACCGTATGATTCAGTACCAGCCACTGAGTGGTAGTGTGAAGAAGTTGATTTAAGATGATAGTGGTGGGGGTAATGTTAGTGGTTGTGGGGAGAAAAGGTATAAAGTAGATAATTTTAGTAAGAGAATTCAGTTTTCGTCAAAATGGAGTTCATTGTAGACGTGCAAGGCTTCAAGAAGCCCAACAACCAGTTCATCTTCAAGGAATTGGCTATAGTTCCCCTCCAGGAAGAGGCTCAACCTCTAGTCTACCTCTTTGAACCTCCCTGCTATTGGAACTCACTGCCTGCTCGATACAAGAGCGAAAATTTGTGGCTGACGCGCAATTATCACGGTATCGGGTGGACTTCTGGTGACATACCCTACGAGGAAGTAAGACCTATACTTCAAGATATACTACTTGGTGCTTGTGCTATTTACGTCAAAGGACTTGAAAAGAAGAAATGGTTTGACGAGTTTGGGCTGAATGTACGCAATTTGGAAGATTTGGGCTGTCCTTCGCTAAAGAAATTACACAATGCAGTTTCCGTCACGTGTAATCATCATACCCAGTTCTGGAATCACAACTGCGCTGTCCGAAATGTCCTGACGCTCAAGACCTGGTTCTTGACTCCTCAGGATCAGCCAACCATCAGGATTTATGCTGGAAGCAGTGCTGGCGACGATGATGCTGATGATATGACTAAAGGTGTAGATACTACAGACACTTGTTTGAAAAATACAACGCTCAAAGACTTTTATAATAAGTGCGAATTCCTGTTTTCATAATGTTTCTTTTAACAAATTAGGTTAAGATTTTACTTTGTAAAAATAGGTTAGGTCTTTTTTTTTGAATGAATAAAAAAAATAACTAACGGTAATAAAAGTGTTCATTACTTTTAAACCTATCCACTAGTTAACCATTAGTCATGTTAAATACACAATTTTTTCAAATTTCTAACTATTACTTTTATGATTATTATTAATAAATGTTGCTACATAATGAATAATAATGTTATTAACAATTAAATTTTACAGTCATTACTTATACTGAGTGCCAATACTATAACTCAACAGTTTAATTTTCTTGAAGCATCTAGAAGATTTCTGCGCATGTGCAACGAGTGGGGTAATGTTTAAAGAGTGGCATAATGGACTATAAGAGCAGCGACAGGTTACAGTGGTTTCATACAACACAGTGCAGTGTAAACGTCTTGTGAAAAAAGTTAAATAAGCCTTTAGAGAAGATGGATCTTAAAAAGATTAACGCAGTTGGTCGAATGGATGGGGTCCTACCTACAAAAAAACTTTCGGAACTGACTGTGAAGAAGAAGTATGCTATGTTCAAGATTCGAAAAGTACGAACAAAGTATGGTAATAGGATTGTGGTTGAATTGGACAATCAGTTTTCTGTATTATTGCCTGGTAGAATCATGAAAGTCTTTGAGGAAGCATCCGAGAACACACAAGAGGAGGATAAATTTGAAAAGATGGAGGAAGCAGTTAAGAAAAAGAAACTTTACTTTCACTACCTTGGAGGACCTTACAATCATTTTGAATTTGAATATGAGCACTAAAATATCTTCCTGAGAAAAATGTATTTGTGACAATATTTGTCAAAAATAAATGTCATCTTTTCTACATACTTAAATGTTATATTTTAAACCTATCTACTGCGTGTGTATTAGCAATAAATAGAATAAGGTTAATATAAGAAAAAAGAGAGTTTCTGGTGATTTCATTTCACCATATAACTAAGGACACATTTCAGAAACTAATTTTGTAGAAGATGCATCTTGAAGAGAATAGACTCCAATCAATAATTTATCTGTGGGTACTTACTAAAGAAAGAATGTATGCCGTTTCGCAGATTCAAAAAGTTTATAAAAGATTAGGTTCAAGAATTGTTGTTGAATCGGAGGATCAATTCATAGTTTTTTATACCTGAAAGTATTGTGCACATTTTGCAAAACAAATACAACGTAAACATAATGAATAATACAACCATTAAAGTGAAAGATTAAACATTTTTATTTAATACTCTTATATTAGGTATCAAATCTTACATGCATGACATTAAAAAAAATTATTATTAATTTTTCTTTCACAAATTTCGAATATTTTTTAAATATTCAATCGTTTTTAGACTCCACCTTTTTCTCAGAAGTTGATGTCTTAGCTGAGGATGGTAATGAGGGTAGTGATTGTTCCAAATAACCAGGACGCAAAGGGTCGTAAGCTGCATCTGCTGACATCTATGATTGATAGAGTTAAAAAACTATATACTAGGCTATATATATATATATATATATATATATATATATATATATATATATATCACATAGACTTTAACCTGTAAAATCTCTTCTATTTCTTGTCTTCTAGTCTTAAATCGAGGTAAAGGAAGATCTATTGTTTTCAAGTGGAAACGAGGATCATTTTGATGGTATGATTTACAGCAACAGTACTGAGGTCTAATATCATGCCTTTTTACGAGCGATGTATCTGGAGTTACTTGTGATTTTAATGATGCAGATGGATCACCCTTCACTACCACAATCAAAGACAGTAACACAATTATTGGAATGAACTCTCATTGACTGATTTGTAATATGAAATTATAGAATGAACCTTAATTGCTAATAAAACATTTTAGGTCTCCTCTCTATCATTTCACTTATTTAAAAATTCAGATTCTGTTTGTAACCATATTTTTATTTCCATCTTCAATAAATCACATAAACATATGCTTATCCACGTGGTAAAAAATTATTTCTTTATTCAGTTGCCATGCTTCGTCGGTATATTATCTAAATATCCCGCCTATTCTTTTTTGAATGATAGCTAGAAAATAAAATATGACTATAAAAAAGAATCTGAATTTAAAGAAGTAAGAAATGTTTGAATTTCTTGTTACAATTTAACTTGACAAATAAAAAGCGTTTTTTTTCTCTCGATAAAGTCACACTCGACCATTACTCATAAGAAACAACGCTTGATTTATTACAGTAGATATATATATATATATATATATATATATATATATATATATATATATATCATCGCGTCCATTCAATATGAGCCTATCTGCTGACAGAGCCCAGTATGAGACTATGCGCTGTGTATAAGCATAGGGAATAGTCGCATACACGGCGCGGTCTGCACATAGACTCACATTGAATGAAGTCGTCGATATATCTACTTATTTTTATTTGACGCACCTTCAGGTTTACGTCCGCTTATTATAACTGGCTGCGTTCTCTTGCGATGAGTAGGATTCATTATTTCTATGTTTCGCCTTTTACTCGCACTTCTTTCTTCATCATCACTGCTCACATCTGATAGACGAAGATCATCGTTCACGATAGCTGCGTGCAGTGATGATGCTGACGGAAGTGGAGCGGCAGCACGTTTACACGGTTTCTGTTTACCAGCATCTTTCAGCGGTACACTCTGATATGTATGATCTATTGATGTTGGTGGTGTTTTGAGTTTCACTGGAGTTTGTTGTAGTAAAGTTGTTGAAGTCGATGGCAATGATGGTATTAGTTATGAGAATGATGATGATGGTGGTAATGCCTTCGATGGTGTCTGTGGTAGCGGTAGCGGTGTCTGTGGTAGCAGTGATGGTGAGCGGGAACGTGAGTTGGATGGTGCCGACGATGACGACGACGATGAGCCTCACCAGACTCTCCAGATCTCTTTATAATCTAAGAACACAAACAATAAAATTTAATTAATAGCATAAAGAACCATGAAGAACACTTTTCACTGCATGAATCACTGCACGAATAACAACTCACATTTTTCACAGAACCACTCTTCTTCTGAACCATAGCAATTTTTTGAAACACTCTTTTCTTGAGACACTTTAATTCATTAGACACTTCTCACTTCACACTGATTCACATTTCACCACAACGCGAATTGAAATTCACGTCTCTGAATGTGGGCTTTTAAAGAGAAGTCCCCATTATGTCCTAGCGGGATAGGGAGCGCGGGGAATCTCACGTCTGCGCGCCACTGAATATGGGCCGGAGACCCCACGACGAGACGCCGTGGCATGTGTCTGAACTTCGGTGTCACACTCTCGCGGTAAAACAGAGATCACATTTATCGACCGTCTGTTCGGAAACGACCGTAGGTAAAGTGAAACTTTGCGCGTCGATGTTTTACCGACTGCTGTGGCTCCATTGCCTGTGTCTCACTCTGCCGGTATGGTAGAGAACACCACTATCGATTATGGATATGGAAACGACTGTCGGTAATTTAGCACGGAAGCTAACCATTAGCGCCTGTCGGTAAATTACCGGTCACTGTTTTACCAACCAAAGTGTCACAGAACTGTCATAGGTATACTACTAAAGTAAAGTTTTGTAAGATTCTTGGAAAAATCAGTCATATATTTCTGTCACTAATCTTGAATAAAAAACGGAAAAGGGTTTTTCATCATACCTCAATCGAAAATTCGACTTTCGATGCCTGTGGAGCGGGTCGAAAATCGAATTTTCAACCCTAGGGAGGAAAGTGACAGATCAATGTAAATGGCGGTGTGAAACACCGCCATTTACCAGCTCCACAGGAACCTCAAGTCGAATTTTCGATTATCGATATGATGAAAAATTGTATGCACTCGTGAAATCGTTGCCTTTCGACCCTCGTCACGCAATATAATATTGTATTTTATTCAGGCTGAAAATCATATTTCCATTAAAACAAGCTTCAAAAAGAGTAAACATTAATTTTTCGTCATCTCATTTCTTTGAAAAATATAAATTTGTTTCAAATTTATTTAAAATTTATTTTAAAATTATTGAATTTCTTGCTAAAAATTATAAAACGTAAAATTTGAATTAAATTATGTTTAAATGCTAATCAATAATACTTCTTTTGGCGGCTGGTCTACACTATCAGGAAAGGCTTTTTTGCATTCCTCGTCATGGAATTTTTTTAAATGTCGGATAGATCCAGTTATATTCCCATCCGTCATTTTTATCCGTGTATCCGTATTCAAAAATACTTCCTAGAACTTACTTTCTCCTTCTTTTTGTCACTCATTTTGATTCAGATGAATCTTGATCAATTATCAGTTCATCACTGAGAAGATTAAATTATATCAAATATATCGTAAATGAATTTCGAATGATAATTTTTATTTTTTATATAAGTTTCTTATTTTAGATTTTACTAAGGTTTTATTATTTTTATTCCCTGAATTATTATATTCCCTGAATAATTTGTATCTTCTGCCATCCTTCTCCAGATTGTGTTTAATTGTTAAATTAAATTAAAAGTTTAAGCAAAACAGATTTAACTTTAAATTAAACTTTAAATCCAAATAATCTTTGGCAGCAGAGCTCTGTCACTAAATGGCTGTCACAAGTGACGTTTCTCGATCATTTTCGAGGACCTCGTTCGATGTCGGTCGAATAATGAGACAATACAATTCGAAATTTAACAAATTAATACACGAGATGATCGGTTGAAAAAAGGGACTGATAACGAACGACATCGAGCGAAACAGTTGAATTTCTCGTATCGGCGTGAATCACTATAAAAATCCATTCCAGAATAAATATTTTGTTAAAAAAACCACCTGCATAATCACATTTAAAAATATAAACACTAAAAGATGCGAAAAAATACTTGTTAAGAAAAAGAAAAACATTCAAAAAATCGAATTTTGTTTTGAAAACAAAAGTGTTAGTAAATTTTATATTTGTATAATATTGCATCATTTTACATGAAAATATAATAAATAAACATTTCAATACATAGAAAATTATATTAAAAAATATTGTTTGAAAACTGGTCGAAATTGGCAAATAATGTTTTGGCAAATTGATATAGTAATCCAATGAATTCTCAGTACGGAATTTATAAGATTGAAAAAATAGTCCTAACTCTGATCATCTCCTTGTGAAACGTTTAACCAAGAATAAGGTTTTGATGGGTTTTTTCCATAAAATGAAAACATCTAAAAAGTTCGTTTTGTGGAGGAATTTATATCCCACGAATCCTCCTTCTGTTTTCAAGAGAGCAAAAGTTTCCTGTTATATGCCTAGAAATTTGTATACTCATGAACATAGGTTTACTCTTATTAATTTACGTATATGTACAATTTAAATGTATATATATATACCTATACTTGAAATAGATAGTCATAATACGAACATAATTAACTATAAGCTCAGTAAGTATATAATACGCAAACACACGCACGAATGGCTGGCTTTGAAACATGTGTGCGTCCTACACTGACACTTGTATTTGATAAAACACGAGAAAGGAGAATATATTCTTTTCAGTTTCAGTCAAACCGTCGATTTCGCGACTGAAGGATTAAGCTTCGATATCCTCGCTGATATTCTATTTTTTACATAATCTCTAATATTTGTTTCGTGAAACCGAAGACCATATTTTTTTCTAGATTAAACAAATATTTAAAATTCTTGTTATTAAAAACAACATAATTTGTGCTTGCGTACTTTCATTATGTCATTAATTATCTGTGATAAGACATTTTAGTGCTGGAAGGTATATTCTGAAAAACTTAATTTAACAAAACAGACTGACTTTTAATTCATTGAAAAAATATATATTTTACAATTTAAATATTGCTGTTGTCAATGTTGTCCAATTTAATCAAAAAATACGTGGAAAAGTTCACTACTGCTATTAGTTCGAGTAATTGAACATAATTGTGCAAAAATACTAAGAAACAACTTTAATCGTTATAAATTCGAAATTTTTTAAAAATATTCTCAGATTTTCTGAAGGTCACGTGTATTATATGATTGTTGTACGTGTAAACAATGGATTTTCGTTTCCAATTATATCTGCAGTTTGTGCAGTTGTTGATAATTTGTTGTGTTGCTGACTTTGCGTTTCAGGAAGAATATTATGGTAATTATATACTAAAAATATAATAAAGCTTAACACTATACCCGTTTTTCAAAAATTGTTTACCCGATTTTTGATCCGCATGAATTTATACGCGCAATCATCTACATATGTAGATGATTGCGCGTACAAATACGTGTCAAATTTGGATACATATGTGGATCAAATGATTGCAATGAGAAAAAATTGACATCTACGTAGGAAGATGTGAATATAGTTAATTTTATTCAAATTACTTTATTTACTTTTGTTTCCTGATGCCCAATTGATTTCAAAATCATTATAACAAATAAGAAGGCGGACACGCGCACCACTTATAATTCTGATAACCCACTTTCTTGCTTGTGCATTAGATAATTAATTATGTGACTCCTCCTAATAATGAAATTATATAAACGCTTATAATATTAAGACAATGCTGAAATTATTCGAAACATTCGAGCCGATCAAAAAAAGTTGTGGTTTGGCATCCGAAAGAAGTAAATCATTTTTTTTGCGATTAATGTCTTTTGTTCGGGTTTGGAAATTTTTAAATTCATAAAACTTTACCTATGGGCTAAAAAATTAAGTCACATTTTTTTTTAGGTACAGTTTTTATGAGTAGCGAACAATACAAAAAAATCGCTGTAATATTTCGGCACTAGGATCCATTTTTAATTTTTAAATTCAAAAATGGAACTGACCAAGTTAAACGATTTCAATTTTTTTACTTCTTTCTGCATAACTGGTATTTGGTTTTTATATATTGGTTACATAAATATCAGATCATTATTTAAAATATATACTAAAATACAGAGCACATCAACAAACAAAAAATGAAAATATTTTTAAAACATGTACTTTTTTCCCAAAATGCATTTTAAATTCAATTATTTTTTGTCTAGAAGGCAACCCATGCTTATTAGACAAAGGACAGAAAGGAATATGTAAAAATATAACACAATGCCCCGAAAAATTAAAAGAAACAAAACAAGGTTTAAGAGGTCCTAATCCAAACGATCGCTGCGGCTTTTCGGGTTCAATGGAAGTTGTTTGTTGTCCATTACAATATATAGACGGGAAAGTGGGCCTTCGATCTGCTGACGTAGGTAAGTGGGAAGAAAATAACGAATGTTACATAGATTTACAAAAAAAAACTCACATCGAAGATAATTAATCTTCAATGTGACTGAACAGAACCAGGATGAAATAAGAAATTTTCGATCGAGTTCTCTCATAAAAAGGGCCAAGGTCGATGATGAAATTCATTATTAGTCATGAATATATCATGAGAATATTTGTAAGTTGAAATTGCTTTATTTTATCCACAAGATGCTACTTGATCATGTATATTTTTTGTCTGATATAGTTTTGTTTATTTTTATAAAAAATTATATAAACAAAATATGCATATAGTTTTGGATATTTGTGGGAAGAAAGTCATCGTTTTTTTCCTTATCGCCTTCAAATTATATTAGTGGTGATATTTAATGATAAAGACTTGTGATTCGATATTAACTCATCAGCTTGGAAATACAACTTGGAAGCTAATTCTTCTGAAACATCACAAAACATAACCACTGATATCATTTGAAGGCAATAATGAAAAAAAGATAACTTCAATTCTATCTATAAATTGCCAAACTATAATTTGAAAACGATCAGAAAGAAAAACGATTATTTTCTGTCTATAAATGGCCAAACTATGCATTCGTTTACAAAATTTGTTTATGAAATGAACGAATAATATCGAATGACAAGTCTTCATCACTAAACATCATCACTCATATAATTTGAAGACGATCAGAAAGAAAAACGATTACTTTCGGTCTATAAATGGCCAAACTATGCATTTGTTCACAAAATTTTGTTATACAATAAACAAATAATATCGAATGACAAGTCTTTATCACTTAACGTCACCACTAATATAACTTGAAGGCGATAAGAAAGAAAAACGATGACTTTCTACCCATGACTGTCCATACTTTGCATTTGTTTATAAAATAAACCAATTTTTGTTGATATAATTTCTTTATCACAATTAGATTAGATATCCTGTTAATTATTTATATTCTTCAGATACTTAGACATTCATTTTCATCGAGAATGGAATTAATTGAGTTGTTTACTTGAAAATTAAAAATAATAATTTAAAAAAGTTTCATTTTTTCTCTTTGTTTATTCATATAAAAAATGATAAAAATTGAAAAGTCCAATAGATAGACGCTCTTATGCAACTATTGCTAATCATTTCTATAAAAGAAAATTGAAAATCGGTTACGAATTGTCGGGTGTAGTTGATTATGAACTGTACATTCCCGATCCAGCTACTGCGCGGCGACTACCATCCCATTTTCAGCCTACGATGATTTTGAAGAGAAAAATTCAAGCTTCCTTTTAAACTTATTTTGAGCAAAATAAAAAGGGTCGTATTTGGAGAAAAATTTTGTTTAAAAAACTTTTAAAATTGAAAAATCAAGGTAAAATTAATGTTTTAATACAAAATGGTTTTTTTATTGTCAATTTCATAAAAAAACCTTTCCATAAACCTGATATAAAAGTTGAATCGGACAACTGTATAGTTGAAGTTACGAATTATTGAAAATAAGCGGGTAGGGTAAAAGTTCAAAAAAATTCGCCCTAGCATCTTGGCAACTCCCTTTGCAGAATTAAAAGAGAGGTCCACTAACAATACGATTTAGCAGAATTTCAATAAGATTGGGGACAGAAAAATTGTAGGCGGGTACACTTGGCGAATTTTGGCCCATACTTGAAAATATATATACATAGTCCATGGATAAGGTAAATTCATTTTAGTCAGATCTGAAAATATTTTTATTATTTCTAAAAAAGTATGTGAGATGTTTTCAAGGGAAATTTATTTTTATTGCTATTTTTTCAGTGCAGAAATTGTTTGAATATATCTTGCAATCTGCTACAGACGCAGTTTTTGTTACGTTTTTTCCAATCATTTGCAGATATAATAGATCATACATTAAAATTCAACATCTGTTTTCACACTTACAATATAAACACACTTTTGATAAGCACAATTCTAATCACACTGGCGTATTACAGTGAATCATTAAAGATACGCCTTCTTACTAGGATTTGAGGATAATTTTTAAATAATGTATAAATAAATCGTTGTTATTTTATTTAAAAATTGTTTTCGTAAACAATATTTTTTATATATACTATATTTAGAGCCACATATTTATTTAAACAAAAGAAATAATTATATTTCATGTCAATTGCAGTTGAACCTCTCCCGATTAAAAGGGGATACGCGCGCGTGAATTCAGCGTGGACCTGAAGTCCGTTGCAAAACGTTCGTATAGCCGAGGAGGCACAAGATAGCCGCTTGTAATTTAAAACATTCATAGTTTTTTAACTATTAATCCGATTGATCTAAAACCCTCCAGAAAACTTCTTTATACCTTAGTCAACAACTTTCTCACTGGAATTTTTCCGTTGCTCCAAATTCACTTGATAAACAAAAAGCTTGAAGGTTGAAATTCATGATTTTTGCAAAGTCTCAAAAAAATTAACAAAATTTTTGTTTATTAAATCATTCACGCTTTTCTTCCTTAACTAGATGAAGACTTAAAAATGTAATTTAGTATTCATAAAATCGACAAATTCTGATAATTAGCTAAGTTAACGCGAGTTGAAGTGAAAAAAGATTGAAATTTTTGGTTTTTGAAGAATCTAGTTTTTATTCATTACTTCAAAACTGCCAAACCTACAAATATTTGCAAGAAGAGAAAAAGATGAGCCTTGAAATTCTCTACAATTATCGGTCCTTAAAATTAAAATTCAAACGATTTTCAAAATTGAATCTCAGGACAATACTTCTCAGGCTGAATTCACGTGTATCCCCTTTTAATCGGAATAGGTTCAATTGTCATTTTCTACAAACGAATATTTAATATACTGACTCATAAGCTACAACTAAAATTCACTTGATTGCAAATTTGTTGATAGAATATTGCATCATACTCTGTCGAAACATACGACAAACATTATATTATATAAAAAGATGTTCAGATGTTCACCCATGTTTGAAATAATGGTAACATATAATGGAAGTGATTACCTGCTGCTATAATTGAACTATAGTTCAATTATACTAGAAACTACAATAACACAGCATTCAATAGCAAAAACAATTTTTTCTCAGCGACAATAATAATTGTTTAATTGCTCTACGTATTATCTATATGTTTGCTTTCCAAACGAACGATTATAAAGACGTTTAGAAAATTACAAAGTTGAAAGGAAAGATGTAAGTTGAGGGCTTCAATAATTTGTATAATGCTGTTGAAATAATTTTTGACTATGATTATATAATGATGCATAAATAAACATACCCAAGCGCAAAAATGATACATATGATACATATTATACAATCACACTATAGTGTGAAAATTATACATAATTTTGTATACTATGTATAAACTATATATAATTTTTCCACCTAGGTAGGAGTAATAATAACTAATTGCCCAAGTGAATTCAATAAGAGAATGAAAAAAGTATCAGAAAAAATTACAATAATGTTGTACTAAATTCAAGTTAATTAAAAGTGAATTATAGGTAAATTCAACAGAATTTAAGTAAATACAAGTTAATTCAAAGTGAATTATAGGTAAATTTAACTGAATTTAAGTAAATCCAAGTGAATATAGTTGCCCTGCAAGAAACGTAAAATTCAAAAGTATTGTTTCGCATTCACGATTTGTTTCCGTGAAGTCTGTTATGTGTCAGTTTCGCATTGGACGTTAGCCGAAAACGTTTAAATGCGATACTTCTTATATAACATTAAATTCCTGAATGCGTTTGAATACGAAAGATAAAATTTTTTGCACGCAATGCTTTTTAATGCGAGACTTCACATTCGTTTTAATGCTTTCTAATGCGACCGAATGAGAGAAAATTTCAGAGCGAAATGAAAACTTTTTAAATCGAGAGTTCGCATTACTTTGAATCCTTTTGAAAGCGAAAGAATGAGACACACTTTTTGAGCGAGGTAAAAACTTTTCAATGCGAAAGTTCGCATATGTTTAAATACTTTTGAATGCGATAGAATGAGACGAAATTTTTTATCGAGTGTAAACTTTTTAATGCGAGAGTTCGTACTGGTTTGAATACTTTTCAATACGAATTAATGATGGAAATGTTTCGGTTGAGTGAAAACTTTTTAATACGAAAGTTCGCATTAGTTTTAATGATTTTAAATGCGATCGAATGAGAAGAATGTTGTGCGTGAATTGGAAACTTTTTAATGAGAAATGTCGCATTGGTTTAAATTTTACAAATTACAAAAGTTATTGGAATACTTTTGAATGCGTAACCGCGGATTAAAATTTTATTCAATATTTTATAAAGTGTTTATTTATTTATTAATATTTATATATTTATTTTACATTATTTTAAAAAAGTTTTACAATAAACAGGAACCGCTTGATTACTTTTATACTTTTAAATGCGGAAGATCCACAACTGCCATCTCACATTCGGCGTCTTGAAGTTTAATGCGAACCAATACTTTGTAATGCGAATCATCGACACTGCCGTTTCGCATTCAGCGTGATGAAGTGTAATGCGAACCAGTACGAACTAATACTTTGAAAATCTTTTTTTCGGAACAGAAAACAGAATTGAATCGCATTCAAAATGTCAATACATTTTAATACTCTTCAATACGACGTTTTTTGCAGGGTGAACTTGAAGTGATTACAAACCTCGTTACATACGTAGTTATATAAGTATATTAAATAGAATTCAACTGCATATTATTCAGGAAAATTTAAATGAATTCAAAAGAAATATTTGAACTTCAATAAAATCTCTTTAAACCCTATTTAATATCTTTTGAAATCCCGTCAAATTCTTTATTAAAATTGATTGAAATTTCTTGAAAAATAACTACTAGAAACTTTCTCTTCGTTCCTTTAAAAATTCCTGGAAATCTTTTTAAATTAATTTAAAACTGTTGAATTATTTTGAAAGCCTTTGAAATTTCATGATATATTTGTCATGATATTCCATAAAATCTTCTAAAATTTCATGAAATCCACTAAAACTGCATGCAATTCCATGAAATCCCTTGCAATCGTTCAAATTCCATGACATCTTTAAAATTACATTACACTATTTGATTATTATTAGTTATTTTTTATTTTAAGATTCTACATATTAGATATTAGTATTTTGTATACTTTTAGCTTGTCATCAGTTCGAGAATGAAATACCAATATCTGAAGGATTAGTTTTCCACATACTTGGTGGTGATGAAACAGTCGAAGGTGAATTTCCTTTCATGGCTGCTTTAGGATATCGCGACAAAGATCGTAAAACTGTTATCAATTATAATTGCGGTGGTTCCTTGATATCCACCCAATACATATTAACTGCTGCACACTGTATAATAAATGTAAATGGTCAAGTTCCAGTAGAGGTAAGGAAAAAATTATAGATAGAAAAATCATTCTGTATTGATCAGATTTCAAGTCAATTCTTTAAAATGTGTTGTTCAAACTTTGGCTTAAATTTTCTGATTATTAAAAATGTAATAACTATTTCATAGGCACGTCTGGGTTCAGTCAATCTTGAAATCAGTAACGAGGCGGTACAACGTATTCTTATTGCTGAAAAATACCCTCACCCAAAGTATAAGATGAATGCACATTATTATGACATTGCTCTCATTAAACTGCGTTTTCCTGTTAAACTAACTGCTACTGTTAGGCCTGTTTGTCTTCTGACAAAATCTGTCGAGATAGCGGATACAAGAAATGCTTCCCTGATAGCAGCAGGATTTGGTGCTACAAGCTTTGACACCGAACGTTCTTTAAAATTAATGAAAACTCCCAGTTTGAGGTAAGTGGTTATTTTGGCCCAAAGTTGACTCATTTCTTTGAATACTGAACTATACATAAACTTATGAAAAAGATACTCATATTGACACCATCAGCATCATCATTCGATGAAAAATTACTTTCTATGATTTATACATATGGACAATTTCATTGCATGTCAAATCATTCAAAAAATTCCTATCTCTTATTCTTTCCCAGTGGGCACGGAATTTAAGAACGTAATTGGAACGTTCTAAAAACGTTCTTTGGACGTACAAGTCAAAAGACGTTACTTGAACGTATTAAAAACTGTCCTAAGTCAAACCATATAATCTTCTGAAAACGTTTCATGTTCCAAATACGTTCTTAAAACGTCTCTGGAACATTGTATGTTTAAGAAACGTTATTCGGACTGACTCAGGACGTTTTTGAGCCGTTCTAATAACGTTCTTTAACGTTTGTGCCCACTGGGTTGTCTTCCCAGTGGACACAAACGTTAAAGAACATCATTAGAACGGTTCAAAAACGTCCTAAGTCCTACATTATTTATTCGTTGACGTGTGACATCAAACTTTTTTTACTTTAACGTTCTCTGCGAAGAGAAAGAGATAGAGTTAGAGATGTGCACATACGATTTATCCTCAGATTTGGTTGCATTTCTTCGAGCTTGTCACTTATTATACAATTACTGCGACAGATTTCGGATGCAACAATTCTGAAACTTAGTGGAGAATTCTTACAATTAGACAAGAATATATATTATATATATATTATATATATATATATATATATATATATAAAGAATATATATTCTTTAAGGTAAGAGGGCCTCCATCGTACATTACGAATATATTTTTGGCGCCTATTTAAGTCGCAAATACTCCCAGATAACAATGCATGCGGACGCACATGGGCGCATGGCGTGCAAGCACGATGTGTCGGCAACAATGCAAGCACAGTGACAGCGCGTTCTGAGGGTAATAAGTAATCCCGCATAGTGCCCGCACACGGTCTGCATGATATGCAGCACAGCGTGCGTCTATCATGCTTGTCAGGTCCTTAGGGCAAAATGTCGGCATATAGCGTGCGCTGAAGTGAATAATTATTTTTGTTCAAATTAAATACACATTTTTTCTTGGGTTTCGGTTCGGAAAATTAGCTTGGAGTATAAACAAATTTTGAGGCAAAGAACAAAGTCGGCAAGAGTTGTAATTGTTTAAAAATAATTTTTTGAACTCTAAAATTTTAGCTCCGTGAAAACGCACCATAAGTATTTTATAGTCAAATGATAAAAATAAAGAAAAATATACAACTAGAAGAAAAACTAAAACTAAAAAATCAGTTGTGAAAGAACAACTTTCAACGCAGGACTCTCTTCTTAAAAACGCCGTACAATGTTTCCTGTTACTTATGTTATTTTTAACATCTTGTTTTCAACAATTATAACTCAAAACACGTGCATGCTAGCGCGACACTGGCACGCACGTGCCGACACGCGTGCGGCGCATATGCGACGCATATGAGGACACATATGTCTGCACTCTTGCCCTCACATCGTGCCGATCGGTCGACACGCGTGCAAACACCATGCGGGCAAGGTGTGAGCAAATTGTTATCTGGGCTCTTAGTGGGCTCTTAGTAAATATAAATAGGGACCCCGTGTGGAAAAATTTCGTGGCAGTCTTGAATCATCACAGTAAAAACTAGGCATTCATTTTGATCTCGGATCCTTTCTTGGGCGTTCTAATATGATCTCACAAATAGTCTATTTTAGTACCAGTTTCTGTCTTGCTTAGTTTGCTAACTTTAGATTGATAAATGATCCGAGGTAGCGAACTAGATTGGTTCAGTGGGTGCATTGTTTCAATTGTTCCAAGCTTCAATCTTACAAAAAACAAAAAATAGATCAAAAGATCAGGGATCGGAAAGTTTTAGGTTGGACCAGTCCGGATGCGGACTGGACACTTATAATTCTTAAGAGTTCATGAAAGTCATAACAAGGGGATTTTTCTAGTCTTGAAATGCAAATTAGG
Source organism: Andricus curvator (assembly GCA_932195095.1). Classification (NCBI taxonomy): domain Eukaryota; kingdom Metazoa; phylum Arthropoda; class Insecta; order Hymenoptera; family Cynipidae; genus Andricus; species Andricus curvator. Next base: position 36,250 of record CAKNYM010028678.1, on the reverse strand, counting down.
AGTCAAAATTAAGAAATTCTAAAATTTGAGCTAAAATTTGGAAAATTATACTCAATCTGTAGATTTCCATTAAAGTCAAGAAGGAGGGGGCTTTCATGTTTCAAAATACAAATTTGAGGTAAAAATCTAAAAATTTTAAAAGGATACCTAAATTTTGAAATATTTATTAAAGTAGTGAGTTTCTATGAAAGTCAGTAAGAGAAGGTTTTCTGATTCACAGCATACAAATTTGTGGCCAAAATTCCAAAAGTGGACTTAAATCTAGAAAATATGATTAAACTGGTAGATTTCCATGAAAGTCGATTACGAGGGGGTTTATCAAGTCATAGAACTCGGAATGTTAACCTAAAATTTTGAAAATGATATTAAATTGGCAGATTTTCATGAATTCTGAAACAAAGGAGTTTTTTGAGTCTCAAAATACGAATGCTTACCCGGAAAAAAACCCCCTGGCGGACCGAACGAACGGAACGGATACGCTATAGCGTATCCTTATATAGTATCCACATCGTATCCTCTCCGTATCATGCAAGAAAAACTCATTAAAAAAGAAAGATTAACATTTCACTTGTTGAAATTCGGATTCTACGTGAAATTTTGAGTTAAAAGGTCACTGAGTAATCGCAATAGTTTTTCTTGCAACATTAAAAACTTTAAAAAAATATAATACTTATCGATGACGTGCGCTGAAGGCGACTTCAAACGCATCTTCGTTCAGTAACATTTAATAGGCGTTATCCGTCGACAATGCGTTTGAAGTCGCCTTCAGCCCACGTTATCGATAAGTATTATATTTTTTTAAAGTTTTTAATGTTGCAAGAAAAACTATTACGATTACTCCGTGACCCTTTAACGCAAAATTTCACGTAGAATTCGAATTTCAACAAGTGAAATGTTCATCTTTCTTTTTTAATGAGTTTTTCTTGCATGATACGGAGAGGATATTGTGGATACTGTGAGGATACGCTGTAGCGTATCCGCTCTGTTCGTTCGGTCCGCCAGGGCCTCGTATTGACTTTCACAGAAATATACCAGATTCCCGGTAAGAAACGTAAAATTGAAAAGTATTGTTTCGCATTCTTGATTTGTTTCCGTGAAGTCTGTTATGTGTCAGTTCGCATTGGAGGTTAGCCGAAAACGTTTAAATGCGATACTTCTTATACAACATTAAATTCCTGAATGCGTTTGAATACGAAAGATAAATTTTTTTGCACACAATGCTTTTTAATGCGAGACTTCACATTCGTTTTAATGCTTTCTAATGCGACCGAATGAGAGAAAATTTCAGAGCGAAATGAAAGCTTTTTAAATCGAGAGTTCGTATTACTTTGAATCCTTTTGAAAGCGAAAGAATGAGACACATTTTTTGAGCGAGGTAAAAACTTTTCAATGCGAAAGTTCGCATATGTTTAAATACTTTTGAATGCGATAGAATGAGACGAAATTTTTTATCGAGTGAAAACTTTTTAACGCGAGAGTTCGTACTGTTTTACATTATTACATTTGCCATTGCAAGGAATGGTCGCTTTCGGTCGCTCTGTCGCGCTTCTCTTGAACTTTTAGTTATTATATGAGTTATACAGTTTTTTATTATTTTGAAATGTACATTTCGGGAGAGTGTCTTTGGCTTGCTTTATAGTGCATTGAAGTTTTGTTACATCTCACTTGGTTGTTGCTTGTTTTGTACTTTTGTATATACGTAACGTGTACGGTCGCCTTTCCTGCTGAACTATGGCTGTGTGTTCGGAGTGTCAGATAATGATAACCAGAGGTGGATCTGAAGTTCTTGCCTGTGTGAAGTGTGGCATTTTAATTCACCTGAACTGTGCTAATTTTGGAATCACCAAAAAATCATTTGAGAAACTTAAAAAAGGCCAAGTTGACTATATTTGCAAGGCATGTGCATCGTTGCCCACTTGTGCCACCTCTACGGCAGTCCCTGCTACCATTATGCCCAACTCTGACGAAAGTGCGAATGTCTACAACACCCACTACCAGGATGTCGGTAATACAGGAGTTGTTCCTCCCACTTCTACCTTTGTCTCTACCTCGGAAATTGCGGCAACCCTACCCCCTGGTCTTGCTGAATTCTTGCGTAAAGTGGTCTCCGACGGACAAAATGAAGCGCTGGCGCAGTCACGCGAAATTTTGACGAGAATTACAGAATTTGAAACTCGACAGCAAGAATTTAATGACAAATTAAATTCCACCCTTACACAAATCAAGTTGGAAGTCAGTGTGAATAGCGAGCGTATTAACACACTTGAAGCTGGTTCTGTATTACAAGTGGCGGAAATTGATGACGTCAAGAAGGAGGCTAAAGAATTGAAAGCCAAAGTGGTTACATTGGAGCATGCGCTAAATGTCAATGAACAAGCGGCGCTGCATGCTACCTTGGAAATTCATGGTCTCCCCATGAAGCCCAATGAGGACCTTGCTGCCACCTTGGACTCTATCGCCAGAGCTCTCGACGTTACTCTTCAAAAGGATGACGTTGTCAAGCTCTACAGGATAATTCAGGCGCCTCCTCCAACTAATTCTTCCCCCCCTCCCCCGATCATAGTAGCCAAGTTCTGCAGACAAGCAATACGGGATAAGCTGATCGAGAGGCGTAAGATTAAGAGAGACTTTTCAACCTCAAACATTGGATGGGCAGACAACGAGAAACGCTTTATCTACCTTCGTGAGGCGCTCACTTCACTCAACAGGAAAATTTATGCCATTGCTCTAGGTCTTCGCAGAGAGGGAAAGATCAAATACCTTTGGATTTCCGGCGGAAAAATTTTCTGTCGAAAGAAGGACGGTTCGCCTAGAATTTACTTGTCGAATATACAATCTCTTGAAGGACTGCAATAGCAACCACTGTCTGATTCCATTATGTATTTGATTTTCCCCTCTCCAACCTTAGTTCTACCCTATTTGAAATGCTACTTATATACTGGTAAATATATGTTTTTGATTATTGCTCTTTACCTTCTATTAACTCCGATTACTTCGATACTTCTGAATTTCTCACATTGTACCTATCTAAATTTTCAAAATAAGGTTACTCGATTATGTTTTTTTTTCCTCTTAGTACGCAACTTTTTTCTTTTCTCTGGCTATCTACGTGTTCACTGCGCTTATCCAGTTTCGCACCGTCATTGCAAATTTATCCTTCTTATGCACTATTTCTATATATTAAGTATAGTACCGCTTACGAAATTAATAATTTTTACTTTGTTATGTGCGTTTTTCACTTTTATCAAATGTAATCATGATAACTGGATTCTGTTGGTTCTTAGTCTCTTTCACTTTAACGTTATGGAAAGGTTTTCTCGATCTTTTAACGTATCTCAGACACTTTTACGTCTAACTATATTGGAACTTTACCTATCACTTTTTGAATGGAAACCTTAAATATTTGTCACGTTAATGCTCAGTCCTTACCTGCCCACTACCATGAATTCACACATCACTTTAAGTCCTGTTCCTTTCATATCATAGCCGTATCTGAGACTTGGCTTACGCCTAACATACCCTCGAGCTTCGTAGCACTTGACCATTACACACTTTTCCGTAGGGATAGAGATGAGAGAAGAGGGGGTGGGGTCTGTCTTTACATTCATGACAGTTTGAAGGGTGTGCAGGTAGGAGTGAGTCCTTTCGCCAATTACCCTACTGCAGAATACCTTTTTATCAAGGTATCGTCGCCTCATGACAGTGTGTTGGTTGGTGTGATCTACAAACCTCCTAATGCTTCTTACTGTAGGGAATTTGAGACTGACATTTTTGATCTAATACCTAATTATAATAACATTGTACTTACTGGTGACCTAAACACAAATCTTAATGCCACCAACAGTTTAACTAACTATTTAAAATCAGTTGTGTTCTCCGCCGGATTATCGATAGTTCCACATAATGCTACCCACCACACTGATCATTCCAGTACATGGATTGATATAATGATTGTCGACGATTTAGACAAAGTGCTTTCTTCCACTCAACACTCAATCTCATTCCTCTCAAACCATGACCTCATCAGCATCCAATATCTATTCTCCTTTAACCTCTCCTCTAGTATAACCCCTCTGTCTATACGCAATCTCAAAATTATAAATGAAGCTGAATTTCTTGAACATCTATCCACCTATGACTGAAAATGCATTTTTACTGAAAGGGATATCAATAGGAAGGTGATTCGCTTAAGCACATTTTTAACCTCAGCCTTTGATAAATTTGCGCCTCTCCATACCCTGCAAGCTAAAAAGAAATTCACTCCCTGGATCACTCCTGTTATCAAAGATATGATGAAAGAAAGGGAGAAAAAACGTAGATTGGCCAAAAGAACTAAAAATAGTATCATTGAAGCTGAATTTCGTAAATTGAGAAACTTAGTACAAACCAAAATTAGGGATTCATACAATCAATATAATTACAACTCTATCAAAAACAGGAATAAAAATGAAAACATCTGGTTTCTCTTAAAACGGCTTGGACTTATTCCCCCTAAGCACTTGTCACCTGATAACAATTTCTCTCCTGCAGACCTTCTAACAGCCTTTACTACAAAGCCCACACCCCCTGTAAATGTCACACCTTCTACGTCCTCAGTTACCCTTACATTTGATGAAACCAAGTTATTCTTTTCTGATATATCGCAAGAAACCCTAGTAAAAAAACTTTTCGAGGTAAAATCGAATTCTCAGGGTTCTGATGGTATTTCAATGAAAATGATACGCCTTGCATTGCCAGTCGTTGGCCCTATTCTCTTGCACATCTATAATGCATCTCTCCAGGTGGGTATATTTCCCGACATCTGGAAAGAGGCGATTATTCGCCCAATTCCTAAAATATCTAACCCTACATCTCCTAAAGACTTCCGCCCTATATCCATCCTTAGTGCCTTGTCTAAACCTTTCGAGCGTATCGTCCATCAGCAGCTTACGGCACACCTTGAAATTAACAACTTAATGGATCCAATGCAATCCGGGTTTCGTGGAAAGCATAGTACACTTACAGCTTCACTGAAAGTAACTTCTGACATTAAACTTGCAATAGATAGAAGGGAGATTACGGTTGTTGTTCTTTTCGACTTTTCTAAAGCATTTGATACAGTTAACCATAAACTACTACTGGCGAGGCTTAAATCGTTGCACCTCTCCAATATGGTGGTTAAATGGTTTGAATCCTATCTTAGTAACCGGTCTGAAAGAGTACAGCTTAGCAATGGCGAGCAGTCTAATTGCGTCGAGGTTGGGAGTGGTGTTCCTCAGGGGTCCTCTCTTGCGCCCACCCTTTTTAATATCTATACCTCTGAACTTGGTAGAGAGCTTCGTTACTGCAACTATCATAAATATGCTGATGATTTTAAACTTTACCTCTCCGGACCTATTGCTACTCTTAAAAGCTTACTCCGAAAGGTACAGGAGGATATCGATATGGTTGTGCAGTGGTCCTCGACAAGTGGCCTCACTCTTAACCTTGCTAAAACTATGGCTATAATCATAGGCCCTTCTTCCTCTCCATCACTCGAAACAATTGCCACCCTACCTCCGCTATTGATTGAGGGGCGTATCATTCCGTTTGTGGACTCTGCAAAAGATTTAGGATTCATACTTAATCGTTCTCTCACTTGGAATGAACAAGCTTCAGATATTTCGAGGAAAACATTTCGAGTCCTCCAACAGCTTAACAGAAATAAAGAATCACTTCCCACTCCTACTCGTAGCCTCCTAGTTAAAAGCCTCATACTTCCTTTCTTTGACTACGGCTGCGTGGTATATGATGATATTACTGACAAGCTGAATATCAGACTTGAGCGTGCGCTTAATGCCTGCATTCGGTTCATTTATAACATCCCTAAAAGTGAACATATTACTCAATACAGAGAAAGAGCAGGACTTCTTAACGTCGCCAAGAGAAGACAATTTCATATGGGTAACTTGCTTTATAGTCTATTTACTAGTGAAACCCCGCATTATCTGTTTAATCTCTTCCATTTTATTGACAAAGATCAACCGACACATTCCAGACTCCGTGAAAGGAAAAAAGTACTAAAAATTCTACCACATCGCACGTGTAAAATGCAAAGGTCTTTTATGATTCGTGGTGCCCGTCTTTGGAATAAACTACCTTCTACAATTAGAAATGCACCATCACAATATCACTTTAGAAAACTTCTTTTTGCTTACTTATTAAACACCTCAAATTCTATCCTCGAAATCACTCATTGGTAATACTTAAGCCCATCTGTAATAGTGATATATATAAACTTGTGCATGTATCCTTTTTCTTTCATATATGTATAATTAATTACGTTTATGCATAGTATTCCTGTTAAATACCTATTGCTTATTTTTATTTCTTTTATTTTTACTTTTTATTAATTGTCCGATCGATCGCTACCATATTCTATTGTATTAATATGTATCACCTGTTCCTTATAGGGCTGTCTAGCCCTAGGGACTTTTCATAAATAAATACAAATACAAATACTTTTCAATACGAATTAATGATGGAAATGTTTCGGTTGAGTGCAAACTTTTTAATACGAAAGTTCGCATTAGTTTTAATGATTTTAAATGCGATCGAATGAAAAGAATGTTGTGCGTGAATTGAAAACTTTTTAATGCGAAATGTCGCATTGGTTTAAATTTGGCAAATTCCAAAAGTTATTGGAATACTTTTGAATGCGTAACCGCGGATTAAAATTTTATTCAATATTTTATAAAGTGTTTATTTATTAATATTTATATATTTATTTTACATTATATAAAAAAAGTTTTACAATAAACAGGAACCGCTTGATTACTTTTATACTTTTAAATGCGGAAGATCCACAACTGCCATCTCGCATTCGGCGTCTTGAAGTTTAATGCGAACCAATACTTTGGAATGCGAATCATCGACACTGCCGTTTCGCATTCAACGTGATGAAGTGTAATGCGAACCAGTACGAACTAATACTTTTAAAATCTTTTTTTCGGAACAGAAAACAGAATTGAATCGCATTCAAAATGTCAATACATTTTAATACTTTTCAATACGACGTTTTTTACATGGTTAATAACATTTTCAAAATTGGTGCCAGCTTTTTGAATTTTGGGCCGCAAATTCCTCTTTTGTGACTCAAAACACATTCTCTTGTTACAGAATTTGATGAAAATTTACCAATTGAATAAAATTTTCAAAATTTGTTTCAACTTGTTTAATTCTAACCTCAAATTCGTATTCTGTTACTTAAAACCCCACCTCTTACTGACTTTCATGGAAATTTACCAAAGAAATAGAATTTCCAAAACTTAGGTAGCTATTTTAAATTTTTGAATTTTAAACCAAAATTCATATTATGAGACTCGAAAATCCCCTCCTTTCCTATTTTCATGAAAATCTATCAATTCAATAACATTTTACCAATTTTAAGACAAATTTTGGAATTTTTGAATTTTGTACTATCTATCATAGAAATCAAGTAATGTAATGAAATAAACAAATTTTTAAGTTAATTTCTTGAATTTTTTAATTTTTACCCCAAATTTATTTTCTGTGACACGAAACCCCCACTTGCACTGACTTTAATGGAAACCTAATAATTTGACTATATTTCCAAATTTCAGTCAAATGTGTGTCGAAATTAAAATTAAAAAAAAACAGAAATCGTCACACTCAGACGTCTCGAACTTCAGCCTACTTCAATCGAAAAATCGACCTTATTTTATTAGATTGGCGGATCAAACTGAAGTGCAATTGTTTTGTTGCGTGAATTGTTTTAATACCGAATTCAGTTCTAAATCGAATCCTAGTTTTTACAGTGATGCTAAAGCCAGTACAGTTTTTCTCAAGCCTGTCTATTCACGCAATACTAGCCTGGCGCTGTCTAGTTTTGCTACGTCTTTGATTCAAACCTTTCTGCTGTCTAGTCCCAGTCTTGGCGCTATCTAGGAATTCGTTACGAATTTGAATATATAAAGATTGTCCAGATTGTAGCTAGTTTCTAGATGGAATCACGGTTTGGGCTTAAACAAAAATTACAGAGGTGAATTCAGAAAATAATCATTTTTGAATAAAAGATTTAGGAAATTACAATACACAATTGCACAAATGCTCAAGCAATAATCAATTGTACACTGTTACATATTTAAGATAGTAAACAATAATATTGTTGAAGGTGATCGAAATCTTAATACAAGAACTGTATTCTTAAGAAAGATATTTTTTTAAGAATATTTCAAAACATTTTCTTTCAATTGAATTATATAGTAAAGTTATAATAAATTTATATTGAATTTATAATAATTATAATATGTATAATATTTATGATATTCCAGAAAATCAAATATTATTATAAATGATTTATTTGAATTATTTATTGATTGCGTAAATGATAATTAAGCCTAACATATTAATTATTTGAAATAATAAGCAATCATTATTTCGTAGCCTAATCGCAATTAAAATCATACAAACTTTATTTTTTTCAATGATTTACTCACACATCAAGCACTTTTAATGTTTAAAAATTGGTCATGTTTTATCGGAATAAATATTAGGATGTAATGAATTGAAATTCATATCCGACAACATCGAAAAAAATTAACTTTTAGATGGCCGAGGTGTTAAGGCGACGGGACAAAGTTCCAACAATATTATAGGAAGTTACATCAGAAGTTCGACACCCGGCGTATGTACAAGAGATTTTCGGAAACTCATTTCTTCATTTTTTTTTGTACAAAGACTTTTTTTATATTATTAATTAACTGCAAAATCTATATATTGGACTTTTATGACATGAAAAATAATTACATTATTTAATTAATAATTATTTTTTATCAAAATAGCCGATCTGTCTAGAAACTAGTCGATCTGAGCGTTACATCCCAGTCTAGCCACTGGACAGTCAGCCTGTGGCGTTCCAGTGTCGACTCAAGGCGGACTAGACTGAAACAGTACCACGAACAGCGCCACGAAATTTTTCCACACGGGACCTATGTAATGGGAATCCACATGTGATCCTACATCGATTCCGGTGCCAAATCTCCATCTGAAGATGGGTTGGAAATCTATATAGGCATAGGTATAGGGTACGGGAAATCTATATGTGATATTTTGGAATAAAAACCTAATGATGTGCAGTAGGGCGTATCGAAAAAATTAAATATTTTGCTTTCGTTTTTGGGTAGGGCTGAAAAGTGTCTGGTAGGTGCCAAAATAACTCCCGAAAAATATGAATCTTAAAAAAAAAGTCTTCAGTTCGCGCAAGGTCGTTATATGTCAAAATAGGGAATAATAATAGATTTCTCATCGCCTGTTAATAATTTATTTGATGTTGTTATTCTTGTTTGAGTGACCTTCAAGGTCTCATTGGTAATCAAATGGTTTTCGCCCAATGCTCATTCTCCTTGAAGGTCTCTCTCTGTTCTTTGAGTTTCAGGCGCTTTCCTTTTCGTGAGAGTGGGGACTCAGGTAGTGGCGTGAAGCTACCTTGTTGAGTTTTGGGAGCTTTTCCGGGCTTTTCGGTTGCTACCAAGGGGTAGGTAAGTGTAGACATTGTCGGTTGTTGCAACGATTTGAATCAAGTGTGTTTCTTCTAGGCAATTCAGGTATTTGAGCCCTTCAAGTAAAGTGAGGGTTTTTTTTCATTTTTGGATTCCTTGATTAGTGATTTCCCGACTCGATCATCTTCTGGTGTTGTGGGAAGTGACGAGTCGGATGACGTATTGCTTCCGGTCGCGTCGGGATCGATCGTTCGGTGAACGATCGTGGTCGTAGCTTCCGGAGGCTACATCTGTGCCAATTTTCTCAAACAACCCAAAACCTTTTTTTGGGTACAGAAGGAGCGCCTTGTTGGATAGGCTCAGGGACCCATATTTTGGATTAACTCGATAACAGGTATTTTGAAGTTTTCAATAATAACGGTGATGAATTGTCTTGTATGCTTTTTCGTCGACTTTACCATGACCAAACGTGATTCCTTCGCTACCCCACGCCAGTCCGTCAATAATTAATTAACATCGCCAAAGGTTCAAAAATGGTTATTTCTAATCCGGGCAGGCCGTAAAAAATGCATATTGGTTCTACATATATACCTGCTTAGTATAGACTCAATGGAAAAATGTCATGTGTTCGGGCACTCATGTTAAAATGACAGATAATTATAAAATTCGCAAAATATTATACATTTTTAACTATTCCAAGCTCAAAAATGGTTATTTCTCATCCGGATAAGAAATAAATAATGCATATTTTATTCACATGCTCAGTATTGACCCCATGGAAAAATGTACTGTGTTCGCGCATTCATGTTAAAGTGACAGATAATAATCGTAAAATTCACGAAATATTAGACATACGTACCTATATTACAAAAGCTCAAAAACAGTTATTTCTGATCCGCATAAGCGGTAAAAAATGCATATTGTATTCAAATAAAGGGACAGAAATACTCATTTTTGAACTTGTAATAGTTAAAAATATATAATATTTCTTGAATTTTATGATTATCAGTGTCACTTTAACATGAACGCGCGAACACAGGACATTTTTCCATTTGGTCTATGCTTAGCAGAAATTGTATTTGAATAAAATATACATTTTTTACCGCTTATTCAGATCAGAAATCACCATTTTTTAGCTATTAATGGTTAAAAATATCTACGATTTTTCGTGAATATTACGATTATATGTCACTCTAACATGAATGCGCGAACACAGGACATTTTTCCATTGGGTCTATACTATGCAGGTATATATATGTGGATACAATATGCATTTTTTAAGGCTTACCCTGATCAGAAATAACCATTTTTGAAACTTTTGCGATGAGAAATCTATTATTATTCCCTATTTCGACATATAACGACCTTGCGCGAACTGAAGAAATTTTTTTTAAGACTCATATTTTTCAGGAGTTATTTCGGCACCTACCAGAAACTTTTAAGTACCCAAAAACGAAAGCAAAACATTTAATTTTTTCGATACGTCCTAAATATGCAGTAGATTTCTATATAATAGTTACGGCTGTGCAGTAGTTTTTCGTAACTTCAAAGATTAACCACTATATACTAATAATACTTTTAAAACATATTTTGCACACCTATACGACATGAGTTTTCACGACAGCTTTCTGTAAAGAACTCCATACGTGTTTCTGTACAGTTTCCATTGCAGGATGATGTACAGTTTCCTTTGCCGAATTGCTGCACAGGAACCTTCAAGATTACCCGTGTGGAAAAATTTCGTGGCGCTGTACTGTTTCTGTCCAGTCCGCCTTGAGTCGACATTGGCCCTCCACAGGCTGACTGTCCAGTGGCTAGACTGGGATGTAACGCTCGGATCGACTAGTTTCTAGACAGATCGGCTATTTTGATAAAAAATAATTAATAATCAAATAACATAATTAATTTTTATGCCATAAAAGTCCAATATATAGATTTTGCAGTTAATTAAAAATATAAAAAAAGTTTTTGTACAAAAAAAAAGAAGAAATGAGTTTCCGCAAATCTCTTGTACATACGCCGGGTGTCGAACTTCAGATGTAACTTCCTATAATATTGTTGGAACTTTGTCCCGTCGCCTTAACACCTCGGCCATCTAAAAGTTAAATTTTTTTCATTTTTGTCGGATATCAATTTCAATTCATTACATCCTACACGGAAAAAATTTATCCGTAAAAAAGTCACGAACTAGTAGCTAGGTCTCGGATATGAGAAAAATTCATCGGATATTTATGTATTTTCGTAAATAACCTGCGAACTTTGAGAAAGATTGACGAACTCGATGTGAAAATTCTAAAAAGGTTCATCACTTTTTTTTTACGTAAATAATTACAAATATATTACGAGTGATTGCGAAAAGATTCTCAGAGCACTCACGAGCTTGCCCGACAAATTTGGTAACTCGAAAGTAGGTTCGCCTGCACGTGGCCCACACACACTGTCTCCCAAACGCGCGATGCGTGTGTGCGCTCGTATGTGTGCCTCGAGCTCGTCGGATGAGTGGCTAGAAGTTTTATAATACCTATTTTGTTTGGCCTCGATGGCTGCGCGTGTTTACGCACTCCTGGTTTATGTTTAGAAACTGGTGAGTCAGCAGTCTTTGAGGGTTCGAATCTTCTGAGTTGCGAATTTATAAATCAATATAAAATTAAATCGCACAAATAAAATTTTTCCTCTTTTTATTTTATTCGAACTGTTCGTAAGAAACTTCGAAATTTATCCATATATTTCTCATAGAAATAAGGATTTAATGTTTCATTTTTTTATCTCGTATCCGAGACCTAGCTACAAGTTTGTGACTTCTTCACGGATAAATTTTTTCCGTGTAATATTTATTTGAATAAAACGTGAACAATTTTAAAGCATTAAAATTGCTTGATGTGTGAATAAATCATTTAAAAAAATAAAGTTTGTATTATTTTCTTGCGGTTAGGCTACGAAATAATGATTTTTGTTACTATTTCAAATAATTAATACGTTAGGCTTAATTATCATTTACGCAATCAATAAATAGTTAAAATAAATTAAATAAATCATTTATAATAATATTTGATTTTCTTGAATCATCAATATTGTACATAGCATTATACATATTATAATTATTATCAGTTCAATATAAATTTGTTATAACTTGACTATATAATTCAATTGAAAAAAAAATGTTTTTAAACATTCTTAAAAAAAATCGTTCTTAAGAATACAGTTCTTGTATTAAGATTTTGATCACCTTCAACCATTATTCTTTACTATCTTAAATATGTAATAGTGTACAATTAATTAATGCTTAAGCACTTGTGCAATTGTGTATTGTAATTTCCCAAATCTTTGATTCAAAAATGACTATTTTCTGAATTCACCTCTGTAATTTCTCAGATAACAATATGCGCACACGGTGCCACGCACGGTGCAGGCATGACTGCGAATAAATCGTCACGCGTGTCACGCAGTTCACCAAACAGATGAGTCCGCATATGCGTGACATATGCGTCGCACGTCCTGCGAGTCGCACGCGTGTCGATGAAGTAGATCCCTTCTACAAAGATGGTTTTTAAATGATCCCAATCGTGTCCATCCTTTCTTTCTACAAGGGCATGCTAAAACTGCAAATGATTTTATGCTTTTTTATGTTTTTTCATATATACACGTGGAAAAAGTGAGATTTTTCTTAACCTAACTTTTAATTTCCTGCCATTTAAACGAAAATATATATTTATATTTTTCTTTGCTTACCAGTTTCTTTAACACAATTCGTTGCAGGCAAACATTAATTAAGGCTCAAATATACGAAGAATAATATCGTAATGATAGAGTTCGTTGAAATTTTATAACAATTAACTACTGGAAAAGTACGAGTGTACACTACAACATGACGCTCACATAACCTCACTGACGGCAACATCGGAAACGATGTTCGGTGAACCGTGAGGTTTGACAATTGCGCATGTACAATACAGGTACAAATATCATTTGAAATAAGATAAATACATAAATCATTTGAAATACGATATTAATTTGATTCAACTGAACCGAATTTGATGAATAAAAAATATTATTAACATATTGCTTATATTTATTCAGCAAGGATTACGACGAAATATGAGTGATGGCTGAATGAGCCTCATTGTGCACGCACGCATTTATCCGTCACTTTATCGCGGAATGTGCTTGCCATTTGCTTGCGATATGGGTCGCATCGTGCGACTCGCCCGCGTGCTTGAAGCGTGCGTCGCACGATTGTTATCTGGGTTTTGTTTAAGTTCAAACCGTGATTCTATCTAGAAAGTAGCTAAAATCTGGGCAATCTTTATATATTCAAATTCGTAACGAACTCCTAGACAGCGCCAAGACTGAGACTAGACAGCAGAAAGTTTTGAATCAAACACGTAGCAAAACTATAGACATCGCCAGTGTAGCGCCAGGCTAGTATTGCGTGAATAGACCGTCTTGAGAAAAACTGTACTGGCTTTAGCATGATTCAAGACTGCCACGAAATTTTTCCACGCGGGTGTACCTGTGCAAGTTCGTGTGCAGGATCGTGTCGTGCAGGAACATGTCCCGGATCCTCTAAGGTTCCTATACAGGAATGTTCAGCTGGGTAGTCTGTCCATGAGTTTCAGAAAGCTGGATTTCAAGGCAGTAAGATGGAATTTTTCCGAATTGGGTTTCCCAATTAGAAGAACCAAGAATTTATTCCAGTGATCTGGAAAGAAATCTCCAACCAAGATTAAGTTATAAATGTTTAATAAATATATAGGGTGTTTTCTTGAACGTTTTGAATAACCTGAAAGTTGCTCTTATCTAGCCCCAGGGAGGACGTGCTTTTAGATGTGGCAATCGTAAGATATAACTCTTGAATATTAAAGGGTTCACTTGGGAGTTTAAGAGACGTTAGGGTTGCAAATGGAATCAGAGTTGGAGTTGATTGTAGTTTGAACAGTAGGCGAGTTGAGGAGCGGGGGAATAGGGGGTAGGTCTGTGAGGGGGGGGGTGAACTATAGTCAAAAGTTTGTCTATGAATTTTGGCACTACTCGTTTTGGACAATTAAATTTATCTCCCTCGGAGCGTTCGGCAGGGCAGGGTCGCGGCCAACACCGTAAGAGCGACAAAGGTGATAGTAAAGCACTCTTAGGGCCGCGTTATGGCTATAGAGAAACGTCGTTCCCGCGTGACTGGGACACTTGGATGGTATGTGTTCTATGTACTCAGCGTGTGCATGGCACACTCTGCACCTATCGCTGGGAACTTCTTACGTAAAATGTGGTTACAGTATACTAAGGTGAAAATGACACCGTTCTGGCAAACGAAAATGAAACTCGCTGTACCTGAATTAAGTCCTAATGATCTGAGGAAAGCAAAAGTTTGCTCCTTCGACAAGGGCTGATCTACGTTTCTATGAAAGTTTCCGTGCATTTTCTTGTCAAGGAGCTGTTGGCGGAATTTTTCAACCTCTGCTTTTTTTACTTGGGCTTTTAGAAGTGAGGCATCTAGATGGAGTAATGAACACTTTCCTTACTTCTGATGTTAAAGTTCAGGCTAAGGCTCTCGGCCGCCTGCTCCGCGGCTTCCATTTGTAACTATGTAAGCTGTGCCCAGAACAATTCAGTTATGAAAACATTTTAATTCAGAAGTCCGCGCCCGCCTTGACGGCGTGAGATGTATAACCGCGGAACGGACGAATTGATATACAAACTCTTCTGCATATGCATGGTCTTACACATGGAAATATCAAGGGCCGTAAGCTCGTTCTTCGTCCATTGAAGCACCCCAAACGACTAGAGTAGAACTGGGACGGCAAGCATGGTAGTCGCAGATACCTTGTTCAACGCCGGCAGATTTGAAGAACAAATATGTCGAAGAAGATGCTTGTACCTGCTTCGGAGAGACACCTTCACTGATGTTACATCCCAAATGCGGCTTTGAGACACGCCCAGGTATGTATAGGTCTCTCCAGTGTCAAGATGTCTAATAAAATTCATATTCACAATCTCAGGGTCCTCGAGAACGCCAGTAATCTTTCCTTTCTTCAGATTAATCTTTGCACACTTACACAATCCTAAGTCCATACCAATCTCTCCTGTGTACCCCTTGACGATATTTTAAGCACGTTGAAGTTTGCTTGCGCTAGAAGCATAGATCTTTAGGTCATCCAGGTCATCCACGGAAAATACATGAGTGACCTTATGGTCGCGATGATTAGTGTCGCCGCAGAGGTACCCAGGAGAATTGCGTAGTGCGAGAGATAGTGGCAGAATTGTGATGCAAAAGAGAAGACCTAGCTGAAAATTCCTGTACAGGAACCTCGGAGGATCGTGCACATGTTCCTGTACACGAAATTGCACACGAACCTGTACAGGTAATCTTGACGGTTCCTGTGCAGGAATTTTGTGAAGGAAACTGTACACGATCCTGCAAAGGAAACTGTATACAAGCTAACCTTTGAATGATCCTGTACAGGTTCCTTCACAGAGTCAATTGAGGTGTGGGTTCATTTACAGGAACAGGTTCAGGATCCTATACATTAACCTGCATAGGAACTAATCCGCGAGGGTTCCCTAGTGGATTGGCTCTCTCGATGGTGAGTTGGATCTTCAAGGGAATAAAAGGAAGGCTTATACGTGTTTCTGTACAGGATACATCCAAAGGTTCCTTTGATGGCTTTCTGTAAGGGATCCTATACAAATTTCTGTACAGGAACCTGCGCCTCAAGTTTCTTCGGGAAGAAACCTGTACAGGAACCCGTACAGGATCATTCACAGGTTTCTTTGTCGGTGCAGGTTCCTTTGCAGGATCATGTACAGTTTCTTTCGCCAAATTCCTGCACAGGAACCGTCAAGATTACCTTTACAGGTTCGTCTAAAGGCAAATTTGCAGGATCCTCCGAGGTTCCTGTACAGGAATTTTCAGCTGGGGAGGGTTCATGGTGTCGCCCTGAAAGACGCCCCTCTGGAAGGTGACACTGTTCGTTGTCACACGATAATTTCCAGATGAGATAGTAAATCTATTTTTCCAAAGGGGCATCAATCTCTCTATGCATCTCACTATGTGTAGATGAACCCTCAAGCTTTCCAGCAGACAGATGATATAAGTCTGTGAGAGGTTGAATCGAAAGCATTCCGGTAGTCAATCCAGGCGATCGACATGGCGCGCTGATGGGCTGCTGCGTCTTTGCAGACGTTTCTGTCAATTAGCAAGTTCTCTCGGTAGCCTGCTACAACTTTTTTCGCGCCACGTTGTTCGTAAACATCATCTCTCTCCACACACGCTCAATTCTTCGAACAATCCTGTCACTTAGGATAGCTGTAAAGATCTTATACAGCGTGTCCAAACAATTTATTGGCCTGCAATTCTTTGGGTTGAACAAGTCGACTTTTTTGGTAAAGATAGCGGTAACGAAGTTAATTTTGTAAATAAGTAACGAATTGGTAACTAGGTACATTTTTTCAGTAACAGTAACTATAAAAATGGTTACTGTGGAAATGTAGTTCACAAGTTTGTTTGTTTCGACAAGCAGTACATATTCTTCCTTTTGGAACGATTTTTTCGTTTTCACTATTCGAATTGTGGAGGCACTTTCAACGACAAATCGCTGCCAAAGAATAAACGGTATTGTTTTCCTCAATATATATTTCTCACACATATAAAGTTTGAGTACATTCCCTTTACTCGTTTGAAAATTTTTACTTCACTTCAAAGACGAATATCTCCCAGCAGAAAATTCCTGTACAGGAACCTCGGAGGATCCCGCACATATTCCTGTACACGAACCCGCACACGAACCTGTACAGGTAACCTTGATGGTTCCTGTGCAATTTGTCTTTCAATTTCACGAACCCCTAAGTATTAAACCCAAGTCATGCTAAGCATGGAAAAAAAATTCCAAGAAGATAAAACAAAATGACGATATCTCTGTAACCAGAAGAGTCTCCATAGATTTTTTCATGAAAGGTGATTTCATATACAATATCCTCATTTAACGAAAATTAAAAAGAGAGAATTTCGCGAAAAATTGAATCAATAATTTGTTTGGACTTTTTTTCAGACAAAATTTCATAATTTTTTATGTAAATTTGCATAGCTTAAAAATGTATAATTCCATCTCAGATATCTCAAAATTTCAACAAAATTCAAGCATCGGATCCGGAAATGTCGAGAATTGAAAAAAAGAAGCCAACCAAAAATTCAATATGGCGAAACTCCCAAAATCTAAAATTTTTTTAAAATCCAGGGACAAAATATGTCTTATATAGCAATATATTTTCACAAATTTTCATTAAAATCGACCGACCACTTGCACGATTTTCTAAAAAATTTAAACATTTACATACAAATTTGAAAATGGAATTCAGATACTCATTTCAAAACAGCACAAATATTTTAAAAACTTATATTATTGTAATAGAAATATGTTAGATACAAATAAACTTTTATTATACGAATTATAGCCAACCAGTAAAAAAAAAACTAATTCGGGAGGATTGCGGTGAATTAACATATTTAAATTTGCCCGAATTTTGCTTTCTGATTCGTTGAAACGAACTGGACCAGAGCGAATTGAATGCGTGTCAATTCCCCTTAATTTGCGGTCGAGGTCATTTCGAAAAAAAAAAATAAAAATTGCATGCCTTGAGACTCGAACCAGCGATCTCAAGTGTATAAAGTCCAGAGGGCGACCACTGAGCTACGGGACTCATTAATATTTATTTATAACGGATCCTGTATGCCGAGCGCATTGGTTATAGCTTACGAATTCGATTTAATAGGCCAGTCTTTAACTGTATTCGCGCTGGCGAATTTTGGCGAATCGGGGCTTGACTTAAAATCTCGCGAATTAAAATGAATTGGCGGACACTGAAAATAATTCGTGCTGACGCATTCAAATGAATTAGATCCCCTAAAAAATTTTCGCTGAATTCGGGCGAATAGGATATTTGAAGACTTTATTACTTTTCACGAATTTACCACCATCTCCAATTCGAGATTGTCGCAAAGCAAGATTCACGGGGGCTCCTGACGAATTCTTCTCAATTCGTCCCAATTAGTTTCGCTTTACTGCATATTGCAATATTCGATTACATAACCTTAAAATAAATGATTAATATATGTTATTTAATGGAGAAAAATTAAAATTAAATATTTACGTAATCTAATATTGCGACAAAAATTAATCATTTAATATTCAATTTATCCCTGCAAGAAACGTAAAATTCAAAAGTATTGTTTCGCATTCACGATTTGTTTCCGTGAAGTCTGTTATGTGTCAGTTTCGCATTGGAGGTTAGCCGAAAACGTTTAAATGCGATACTTCTTATATAACATTAAATTCCTGAATGCGTTTGAATACGAAAGATAAAATTTTTTGCACGCAATGCTTTTTAATGCGAGACTTCACATTCGTTTTAATGCTTTTTAATGCGACCGAATGAGAGAAAATTTCAGACCGAAATGAAAACTTTTTAAATCGAGAGTTCGCATTACTTTGAATCCTTTTGAAAGCGAAAGAATGAGACACATTTTTTGAGCGAGGTAAAAACTTTTCAATGCGAAAGTTCGCATATGTTTAAATACTTTTGAATGCGATATAATGCGACGAAATTTTTTATGGAGTGAAAACTTTTTAATGCGAAAGTTCGCATTACTTTTAATGATTTGAAATGCGATCGAATGAGAAGAATATTGTGCGTGAATTGAAAACTTTTTAATGCGAAATGTCGCATTGGTTTGAATTTTGCAAATTCCAAAAGTTCTTGGAATACTTTTGAATGCGTAACCACGGATTAAAATTTTATTCAATATTTTATAAAGTGTTTATTTATTAATATTTATATATTTATTTTACATTATTTTAAAAAAGTTTTACAATAAACAGGAACCGCTTGATTACTTTTATACTTTTAAATGCGGAAGATCCACAACTGCCATCTCACATTCGGCGTCTTGAAGTTTAATGCGAACCAATGCTTTGTAATGCGAATCATCGACACTGCCGTTTCGCATTCAGCGTGATGAAGTGTAATGCGAACCAGTACGAACTAATACTTTTAAAATCTTTTTTTCGGAACAGAAAACAGAATTGAATCGCATTCAAAATGTCAATACATTTTAATACTTTTCAATACGACGTTTTTTGCAGGGATCAGAGTTCACAACATAAATAGCATTAAACAATTATTTTCTTTGAAACATTCAAATAATTTCTGCTTTATATTTTTTTAAACTTGAAATTTCATTTCTGCAAATTTGAATTGTTAAAAACTTTTTATAGTATTTTTCAAAAAAATTGAAACATAATATTTTGATATAATTTTGAAAATTGAATTCAGATACTCTTTTAAGCATTAATCTATCATTTTTATTCAAAATTTCAATTAATTTTTACTTTACATTTTTTTTTAATTTCTACTTTCATTTTAAAAAAAATTACATATTCGTAACCTTTTATACTAATTTCAAAAAAACTTAAAACATGTTCACATATAATTATGAAAATTAAATTCAGATAATCATTTCGTAACATCACAAACATTGACCGAAATTACATAATTGGAATAGAGGTACCTATTTAAATGTAAATAAACTGTTATTATACAAATTATATCCAATATTCAATTATATAACATTCACGTAAATTATCAATTTAATGGCAGAATCAATCGAAGACTTGCAAAGAATGTTGAGCAAACTAAATACAAGCATGAAGAACATGGACCTCAAAATTAACATAAATAAAACAAAAATCATAGTGTTTGAAGGAAAAGGTGAGCAAACAATGTGCAATATTGCCCTAAATGATGAGAGATTAGAACAAGTTGATAAGTACATATATCTAGGTAGCCTATTCACTAGTGACGGGAAGATAGATGGGGAGTTAGATAGACGCATAAACGAGAGTCAGAAGATTATCGGTAGAGCAGGATCCATTCTCAGAAGTAAAAATATATCAAAAAAAGATAAAATGGCAATAAATAATTTTATATTTGTACCGACTGTGCTATATACGGTAGCGAGACATGGACCTGTCAAGAAAAGGATAAGAGTAAAATTAACGCGATTGGCATGAAACCTTTGCGCACAATTTGCGGGAAAACACTGATGGACAAAGTCCGAAAAGAGATAATCCTCAAAGAATGTGATGCAAAAGAGACGATAGTTGACACATGGGAAAGAGATCAGTTAAAATGGTTCGGACATGTTGAAAGAATGAAAGATGAACGACTGACCAAACAAGTGTATAAAGGTAAAGTAAATGGCAGTATGCCCTGAGGCAGACCGCGGAAAGAATGGTTCGAGTGTGTGAATGATACCTTAATCCGAAAAGACATAAGAAGCCATAGAAACAGGAGAGCTTGCATGAAAAAATGCATGGACGTGCAGGAAGCTAGAGAAGTATGCCAGGACAGAACAAGGTGGCGACAAATAGTTTATAAAGAGAATGTGAGTAGAGTGAATGACGCCTGAAACAAAAGACCTTTGATACTATAATGGGCCCGAGTGGGGAACCTCACATAACAACCTTGTGAGGCTCTTCACTTGGGGTGATCGCTAGAGAGATTAATCAGCAAGCTGAGTCGGAGCAGTGTTGCGGAACGAACGTGTTATTTAAATAAATAACACGAAAATTCTAGATCAATCTAAAAAATCTATACCTCCTTCCCAACACTACTATTTTCCAACCGAACGAGTCACGCCTACCCCGAAAGGGAGATGGCTTAATGGTATAATAATAATAATAATAATATATTGAAATAAATGCAGCTTTCATACCTCCAAGACAGCCAAATATGAGAACTACAAGATGGATTTTGTAGCCTTGGTACAGCCTGCTCAGCTCGAAAAGAAGTGCTTGATATTTCGCCCGTTTTTCTTCCTCCTTTGTCGTGAAATTACCATCGGCTGGTGCCGAGAATTCAATCACGTAAATGATCTTGCTCTTCAGATCTTGGAGGACAATATCAGGCTTCGTAGCACTGATACGTTGAGTGGTGGAGAATGAGAAATTCCAGTAGATATTACACTGATCATTCTCCACAACGGACTCGAGTTCCCCTTGGGTGTATGGTAAGACGGGCAATAGATCAACACCATAGAAGTGCCTAAGATGGTAATATAACACTTTTAGAGTCGCATTGTGTCTCTCTATGTACCCGTAGCGTGCATATTTTGAGCATCCACTGAGAACATGTCCAAGTGTTTCTGGCTCTTGCTTGCACGCTCGGCAGTTGGTATCGCCTACAGGTATATTCATTATGCGCTCGCGGTAAACTAAGGTGTCTATAACGCCGTCTTGACAGGCAAAAAGAAATCCCTCAGTCTCCGATTTTAATCCAGCTGACTTGAGAAACATGTTGGACAGACCCATCGAGAGCTCTTCTCTTCGTATAATGCTGTAGAATTTACCATGAAGGGGCTTGTCAGCATGTTTTCTTAGTAGAAGCGTATGTTCAGCTTCCTGTACACGACTTTTGAACACCAAAGGTGTTAGTGATGCTAGGCCATGTGTAGTGTCGCTGGAATCAAATGGGAGGCCAAGATCCTCTGCGGCCCTATCTGCGGAACGGTATAGAAACTCCGCAGCATTGACGACTTCATGTTGATGTACGAGTCGCATAAGAGAATCTGTGCTATTTAGAACTGAGCAGGCTGTAGCCAGAACCGTTCTGCGATGAAGACACTATAAGCTCAGCAAGCCTCTACCCCCTTCATCTCGAGGGAGGTATATTCGAGGTATGGAAGCTCTAGGATGATGACTTTGATGGATTGTCATCATCTTGCGTGTGCTTCGGTCAAGTTGCTTCAACTCATCGACGTTCCATTTTACTGCACCAAACGTGTAGAGCAGTATAGGAACGGCCAGCATATTGGTCGCCTGGATCTTATTCTTTCCAGATAATTCGGAAGCCCAAAGTTTTATGAGAATTTGGCGATACCTTCTTCCAAGGGCCGTTTTTAACACACGCACATCTTGGGTTTTCGTTTGCGGTATTCCAAGATATGTATATGTTTCTACAATACCAAGATGTTGAATGGTATTTCCGCCTATGAGTTGAGCATCTGATCGTGACGCGATGATGTAGTTTCTAGTCTTCCTTGGTGTAGGTGGACGCAGGCACACTTGTCCAGTCCGAAGCTCATGCCAATCGCTTTAGAGTGCCTATTTACCGCCTCCACAAGGTTGTTAAGGTCCTCTTTCGAGGAAGCAAAGAGTTTAAGGTCGTCCATGTATAAAAGGTGGTTGACCTTATATTCTCTTTTGTTCGGCGGGCCACATAGGTATCCAGAGCTTTTCCCTCGGAGCACAATAGATAGAGGCAAGAGGGAGATGCAGAAAAGTATCGGACTTAGAGAGTCTCCTTGAAAGACCCCCCTCTTATATGTGATATAGCTTGTAGTCACTTGTCTTTTGTCAGATGTTATGACAAATCTTGTCCGCCACAAGAGCATAAGCTCTTTTATGCATCTCACTATTTTTGGATGCACCTCCAGGCACTCAAAGAGCTTAATAAGTAGCTCATGGTTCGTTTTATCAAATGCCTTACGGTAGTCAATCCAAGCCATGGACAGATTGCGTCGATACCTGATCGAGTCCTGGGTAATACACCTGTCTATTAACAGGTTCTCCCTGCAACCTTCCAGATCTCTCTTGCATCCACGTTTTTCAACTATTGCACTCCATACCGGCTCGATAGATGTTATTATATCCTCTCTTTGAGGATGCCAGTGAATAGCTTGTAGCTGGTATTTAAACAAGCTATGGGCCTGTAGTTCTTTGGACTTGACAAATCTCCGGTCTTAGGGATCAATACCGTGCGTCCTTCCACTAGCCACTGCGGGACGGGTTGTTCTCCGTTTAACTATAGTAAATATACGAGCTAGATGTTGGTGCGTAGAAGTAAACTTCTTCCACCAAAAGTTGTTGATTTTATCTGCCCGGTAAGAAGGCTTGAATAGAATAGGATTGCAAATTTCAATTCATGTTAATACCTGATTTTCCCTTCGTTCTCTTAAACCAGAAACAGTAATTAGAAAGAAGCAACTGCTATACGTTTCAATACAGTTTGAAAAATATAATTTTCTACCTATCTAATACCAAAAGCAGTAAAAGGACAATTTACTGACGATTATTAAAGAATTTATTATTACTATATGTATGTATAATTATATTCATTAATTAAATAATTATTTAATTAATTATTCAAGTTAACTACTGTTTTCAGAATACATAAATTCTTTTTGGTATCTCGGTATCACAAATACTATTTCATTCAATTCAGTTATACCATTTGGAATTGAGGATAATACGTTTCATATAAAATCAATTCAGATTTCTTGAATTAAGTCACACCATCTTTCCGCAATGTAAACTTGAATTCACTGTAATAGACCCTTCCTAACTTGAATTCAAAAACCGGTAATTCAGAAAATGCAATGTACACATTTCGCGAATGAATCAAACTGAATTGAACACACTTCATATCTAACCTTCTTTTTGGAATAGGAAAGAGAGTCATTAACGCTATGTGAATAGACGGGAATTACATTTCTGAGCCACTTATTACTTTCTTGAACATTGAAGCCTGAAGGGAAAATCAGGTATTCAAAATAATAGGATTATCTCTACTTTCACGCTGAAATCTTAAATTTTTAATTCTATTCTATTCAAGCCTTCTTACCGGGTGGCCCTGGCGCTGAAAAGGTCTTAGTTCTAGCGATAACTTTCTTTACTTCTTCAGCAGTAATTAGTGGACACTCTTCCTCTGGACCTTGCCTTAACCTTTGCCTTTGGCAAAAGTTATGAAAGAGTGATATATCTGAAGCGTCTCCATTTAGCTGATAAGTATCTCCATATACTTGCTCCCAGAAGACTTGAATCTCTTCTCGACTAGGCGGATTTTTAAGGACAAGTGACGTTTTATTGAACAGACGGGAAGGATGAGTAGAAAAGGTGGAATTTTCCTGAATCCACTTTACTCGCCGTTCAAGGCGCTGTTTCGTTGTTGTAAGAGATCTTATTTTTTGCCTCCAGTCCTGCTTGATGGGCAACAGTTTACACTTGTTGAGTGTGTGATTTGCTTTCCTTAAGTTTCGAGCAAGTGCCTTAACTTTTGGAGTGAATTTTTTATTTAATGTAATGTAGCTAATCACGCACTGAATATTTGATGCATGCCGTATCGCCGTTTCAATTTTGAACTGAAGCTGTGCAATACGCTCGCGAGTCTTACTCAGACGTACTGAAGTATCGTTACTTCTATTGTCGCTAAGTAGGGAGACCGCCTTCTCGTAAACTACACAGTTCAGATTCCAGAGATTAACATCTTCGGGGAGCAAATTGCGGAGAGCAGTATTAGCTTCAGCTAATTTGTCCATCCCCAGAAAGACTTTTTGGTGGATAGATCTCCTACTTCTCATGTTGGCATTATCGGCTATCTGCAAAAGTGGTCTTGGTGGAACGGGTGGGATTTTCGCTGGAGGATGTTGCACTTCTTCTTGTCGATAAAGAGCTTCATATCCCTTTTTTCGCAAAAAGGATATCTGATCTCTTAAATTCTGAGGCGTTTGATGAGCATATTCCGGGTGCATATTGACCCTATGTTCATGTAACCTCTGCATGAATCCTCTTCACGCCGGTGAGGTTCTTTGCCAACCGGTAAGGATGTCCCTCCTGAGTTGGTCCGACCATTTAAATCGATGTTCTCGCGTTTGTCCGGCGCATAATTCATTGCATTGGGGAGTTAGCTGACTGCAAGAGCCGGAGCTCTCGGGCGATGGGGTCGCCACATCCCTACATTCCGGCTTGCCAGCGTCAGGCTCATTTCATCGCGAACCGGATGCAAAAAGATGTTCTTCTGGGATCACTTCATCTGGTCCGTCAACACTGTTCCTCATAACATTCTACAAAGATTGGTAGCTCTGAAAAAGTATCCACAGGTGAAACCTTCATATCCAACTGTCCCGTCTGCCGCGTAAGGTCATCCGCGGCTAGATACCTGACTCCAAGGAACAGTGTTGCCCGATGTTATCTCGCGTAAATTTCCCGCTCTTGCATACCTTCTAGGACTAGAATCATGATCGTAGCTTCCGGAACCTACAACTTCTCATATAATTGTAATAGAGGTATTTCAAAGAAAAGTCAAACTTTTATTATGAAAATAATAGCCCACATTCAATTAATAACCTCAAAGTAAATAATCAATTAATGTTACTTGTATGTATATTTAATCTCTCCCTTTTACGGGTTTGAGGGCCTCCGCTCCCTGTACATATATTTACATTCGATCCTTAATCTAACTTAACCGCTGCTTATATTCTAATGCTTCGCCTTACTTAAAATAATAATACTTTTACTACTAATAATTCTTAAACTTAAAAATTAGCGATAATTCAGGGCTTCCGTTTCCTCTTACCATAAAATACATTTTCAACGATTTCAAAGGTTTACTTTTTGCTATTTAATTTCCTTTAATAGGATTACCCGTTTGGCTCTGCCCTGTTCGCTTGCTTTCTCTTATTTCTTCCAATTTCTTCATCCACGTCACTCCCTGTCCATTACCATCCAAAATCCATCTCACACACTCATCCACACTCAACTGTCCATCTTCCTCTCCTGTACACCTCTCTAACACATGTGCCCATGACTCCATTTCGTATCCACATACTCTGCACAGATTGTCCTCTTCATCCATCCAATATCTACAAGATCGTACTCCTTCTCCCATTCTAAACCATACCACCCTATTCCATTTGTCTTCCTTTTTTATTTTTTGCAAATATTCTGGTTCCGTTAACCCTTTGACCATCATATACCATCTATTGTACCTCGAATCCATAATCTTTCTCCATCTCTCTTCTCCTTGTCTTACTAATAACTCTAATTCTATGCTCTGCCAATCCTGAACTCCTTCTTGTATATCACAAACCCTCCTCATTTTTTTCCTTTCTTCCTCCCATTTCGAATTTCCCAAATTGCCTCTCGTCTCCTTGTTCCGAACTTCGTACCAGCATACTTGTGCTATTCTGTTCCCCTGTCCCCTTTTCAACTTCTCTTCAAACCTCCAGGCTCTCTTAATTTGTCTAGTTACCATTTTTCCCTTCCTAATTCTTCCCTTAACATGTAACCTGGGCAACTCCAACTAATCCCCATTACCCATCTCAGAAATCTCTCATGCATGCTTTCCACTTTCCTATGTTCCTTCCATCCCCAGACCTCCACTCCATACCACAACACCGCCCAAACCAACGCATCAAACAACCAAACCCTCATTCTCCAATCGTCATTGAACCTTCTCTTTCCTATACCCCATACTTGGCCCATTACTTTACTCGCATACTCGATTCTTTTCCTCACCTGTACCTCGTTTCCCCCTCCTGCCTCAAACCAAAAACGTAAATAACAGAATTCCTCCACACTTTCCACTGTTTGTCCGTTCATCTTCCAAAAGTAACCTATTTTGGTCTTTCTAGTTCTGAAGCACATGGTCTTCCCTACGTTCACCGTCAGTTCTTTTGTTCCCACATACTCTTCGAAAATTGTCATCATTAGGTTCATCCCCTTCTCATCGTCTGCTAACAGCACTACGTCGTCTGTGTATGCTAGAGAGTATAGTTTGCTATTACCCAAAATCGTTCCCCCTTTGCCTTTTTCCTTTAGCTTCTCCTCTAAGTCTGCCAGCAGCATATTAAAGAGTAGCGGACTCCACGAGCATCCTTGCCTTAGACCTCTTCCTGTCCGGAACACCTCCCCTTTTTCCCCCCCTATCTTCACCCTAATCCTGGTTTCAGTAAAAATTTCCTTTATCCTCTCCACTAACCTTTCCTCTATTCCCCTCTCTTTCAATGCCTGCCATGGCACTTTTCTATTCACTGAGTCAAAGGCTGCTTTAAAGTCTACGAACAAGGCGACTAATTTCCCTCTTTTCCTCCCTAAATTTCTGTTAACCAAGTAGTTGAGTACCGATCGTGAGAGAACGCTTTTGTTTCAAGGGCGACATTCAATATACGATCGCATTGAACAGGTAGCCGAAATAACAGGTGACAATGATGAGGGCGCGGTTGGTAGGGAGAAGGTGGAAGATGACAGTAGCGGTGAGACGTTACAGACGCCGACCAGGGAGGGGACGGCAGAGAGAAGGGATACAGGCACGAGACATAAACCCGGGATACCCTCTAACCTACAGCGCCTTAACAGGCTTGGCAGCGCGGGTTCGAACAGGAGTTTAGACGAACGGCGAAATAAAGTGAGCGCGACCAATAGTGAAGGGGAAGAAAAAAGAAAAAGAGATGAAGGGGACGATGATTCAGAAAGGGACAAGGATAACAAGAAAGTTAGGATTACACGAAAAACACTAGAAAGAGATAGGGGGGATGGGGAGATGTTTGAGAATCTAGCAGCCCTCATAAAAGGGTTCAGAGAGGAAACAAGGAAGAGACTGGATGATATGAATTGGGATATGAATAGGCAGGGTAAAGACGTAAGGGGGGAAGTGAGAAAAGTAAGAGAAAAGTGGGAAGAGTGGGATAAACTCTGGAAAGAGGAGAAAGACAAGGTATGGGGTAAACTAGAGAGCATAGAGAATAGACAGAGAGAGGTGGACGAACAGAGAAATAGTGAGATAAAACAGTTGGAAGAACGGATAAGCAACTTAGAAATCAGGAATGAGCATATGGAGAAGGAAACACAGAGTGCGGAAATAGTAAAAGGGAGTGATAACTTGCAAAATGAGAATGAAAGATTGAAGAAAAGACCGAGTGAGATTGAAAGAAGATTGGAAGGGGAAGAAAGGACGAAGAGGAAAAATAACATAGTAGTTAAGGGATTGAAAGTGGAGAGTGAAACAGGGGAAGCGAAAATCAAAAATCTCTTGAAAGATATTGGAGTTCAGGTAAGGGTAGAGGGAGTTAAGAGAATAGGATGGACGAAGGAAGTAGAAGAAGGAATGTTTCTAGTGAAAATAGGGAGTGAGGAGGAGAAAAAGAAAATTATGGAGGGAAAAAAATTATTGAGAGGAAGAAGGGAAAGAATTGAAGAGGATCTGACATGGAGGGAGAGGAAAAGGAGATGGCAAATAGAGCAGAGGGCATGGGTCGAGAGGGAAAAAGGGCGCATGGTATGGATAGGGAGAGACAGATTATGGATAAATGGGTAGGAATGGATTTGGGACGAAGAATTAGAAGAAATAAGGAAAAAAGGAAAAAGAGTTGAGAAAGGTAGAAGAAAGGAAGATGCAAAAGAGTCTAAAGATCAAACAGAGGGGTTTCCAAGCAGCAAGGCGGATGAAAAGTGAGGAGGATAGGTGAGGGAAGGGAAGAGAAAAATTTTAAAGTAGCTTTCTGGAATGTGTCAGGCTTGAAGAACAAGAATGAAGGATTTTGGCGGGAGTTAGAAAAGTGAAATGTGATTATGTTGAGTGAAACCTGGGCAGATGAGAAGGACTGGAAGGGGATGAAAAGGATGTTACCTAAAGGTTATGTGTGGACAATGCAAGAAGCAAGAAAGGAACACGTTAAAGGTAGAGGGATGGGCGGCATGGTCTCAGGGGTGAGAAAAGAACTGGCAGTAAAAGGGAGAACAGAGGAGGATAGGGAGGAAAAGGATGGAACAATGGTAAGAAGGATTATAAGTGGAAAAGTCAAAATAGGTTTGTGTATATAGAAGAAGAGGGGAAGAGGAAGGTTGGAGAGTAATAAGGAGGTGGATGGAGGAAAAGAAGGAAGAGTTGGTTCTGATAGGAGGTGACTTGAATGCCTGGACTGGCGAGCAAGGGGGAGGGATTTGGGATGAAGAAAAGGAGGCCCATGTAAAGAGCTCCAAACATAGGGAGACAGACCGGCAAGGGAGGAGGCTGCTAGACGAAATAGGAGAAACAGGATGGTTTATATGTAATAGCAATATGAAAGGAAATGAGAAAGGAGAGATCACATTTATAGGTAAGGGAGAAACAGTAATAGACTACATCCTGGCGGAAGAAAGAATGAGGAAGATGATAGGCAGTATGAACGTGTGGAATGAGATAGGTTCAGAGCACTTCCCAGTAATAGCTACACTGAAAGGTGGCGTCCGAAAGCGTGGCAGAGGGAGAAAGGAAATAGGGGGAGAAAGGAACACGAAAATGGAAGTCTGGGGGGAAAAAGAGGAGGGAGTAGACTCGTTAATTGAAAGGTTGAAAGGGTCGATTGAGAAGGTAAGGGATGAGATAGGTACAAAAGAAGGAAGAAAAGAGGGAAAGAGAGGCTGGTGGGACGAGGAATGCAGGGAGAGCAAAGAGATAATGAAATAGTGTGTAAGAAAATGGAGAAAAGAAGAAATGGAGAAGGCGGAGTACAACAGGAAAAAAAGAGAACATGAGAGGATGCTGGAAAGGAAAAAACAAAAGGAAAAGAAAAATATAAGGAAGAAGTAGAAAAAGCGATCAAAGAAGGTAGGGTCTGGGATGTGATAAATAGGGAAAGAGGAGGAAGGAAGGGCGTGAAGGAAGAAATAGAAATGGATGAGTGGACAGATTATTTCAGGGGTCTGTTAGGGGGAGAACAAAATAGGATCAAAGGGGAAAATAGAAGGATAGTCCAAGGAGAAATGGAAGAAGGGAACGGAATAACAAGAGAACAAGTGGATGAGGCTATAGATAGACTAAAAAGAAACAAGGCTACAGGAGAGGATGGTATGGAGAACGAAGCGATAAAGTATGGGGTGAAGGGGTTAGGGAAGGGATCTGGAAGGTATGCAACAAGGTCTGGAAAGGAGAAGGGTGGCCGGAGGAGTGGATGACAGGGCTGGTGGTACCGCTTGTCAAGAAAGGGGTGGACAAAAAGGTAGAGGAGTACAGAGGGGTCACTCTCATGCCAGTGAGTTATAAAATATACGCAGAAATTCTAAGAAAAAGGTTAGAGAGCCAGATAGAAGAGAAACAAAGTCAGACGGGATTTAGAATTAATGTTACTCAATTGAAAAACAATTTAAATTCAATCCTTATTTAATTTAAATTTTTCAACAAAACTAATCGACTAATAGTTAATTAAACTGTTTACAACATAAAAACATCAACCTATTATTTTCATTAAAACATTCAAATAATTTGAACTTTCTATTTTTTTTTTAATTTTAACTTTAATTTATGAATTATATTATTTATTAATAAGCTTTTCAAATAATTCCAGAAATTTTAAGTTTTAATAGAATCAATTAATAATAATATGTATAATGATAATGAAAAAGTAATAATAAAATAATGTTTAACATTATTTTCATTGAAATATTCAAATAATTTTCAATTTATATATTTTTAAAATTGCATTTCTGACAATTTGAATTATTAATAACCTTTTATACTAACTCCAGAAAAAATTAAAACATATGTCCATATAATTTTGAAAATTGAATTCAGATAATCATTTCACAATATCGCAAACATTAAAAAATATTATATAATTGTAATAAAGGTATTTTAAATAAAAAATCAACTTTTATTATACAAATCATAGCCCATATTTAATTACATAACCTTAAAGTAATTAATAAATTTATGTTACTTAATTGAAAACAATTAAAATTCAATCTTTATGTAATTTAATATTATGAAAAAAATAAATCAGCTAATAATTATTTAATCAGTTCACAAAATAAGAAGCATTCAACTATAATTTTCATTGAAACATTCAAATAATGTCTACTTTATTTTTTTAATTTGAACTTTCATTTCTGGAAATTTAATTTATTAATAACCTTTTAAAGTAATTCCAGAAACTGTAGGTTTTAATAGAATCAGTTCATATATAATTAGTCAGTTCACAACATAAAAAGCATTAAACAATTATTTTCATTAAAACATTCAAATAATTTTTACATTATATTTTTTTTTCATTTGAAAATGCATTTCTGTACATTCAATTTTTCATAGACCTTTAAAGCTGAATTCAGAAAAAATCAAAATATATGTACATATTAAGTAATCATTTCACAACATAAAAATCAATAAACAGTTATTTTATTTGAAACATTCGAATAATTTTCACTTTATATTTTTCTGAAAAATTGAATTAATATTAACTTTTTAAACTAATTTCATAGAAAAGTAAAATATATGTACACATAATATTGAAAGCAGAATTCAGATACTTATTTCACAACATCACCAAAATCTAAAAAAATTCTGCAATTGGAATGGAGGTATTTTAAACATAAATAATCTTTTATTATGAATATTATCGCCAATATTCAATTATACAGCCTTCTAGTAAATAATCAAGTTATTTACTTAATTTAAACAAATTAAAATTTAATCTCAATGTAATTTAATATTGTGAAAAAAATTAATCAGCTAATAATTAATTAATCTGTTCACAACATAAAAAGCATTGAACCATAATTTTCATTCAGTCATTTAAATAATTTTTACTTTACATTTTTTTTTAATTTTAACTTTCTTTTCTGAAAATTTGATTTATGAGTAACCTTTCATAGTAATTTTAGAAAAAATTAAAACATATTTACATATAATTTTGAAAATTAAATTCAGATAATCATTTCGTAACATCACAAACATTGACAGAAATTACATAATTGGAATTGAGGTGCTTTAAATTTAAATAAACATTTATTATACAAATTTTAGTCAATATTCAATTACACAACCCTAAAGTAAATAATCAATTCATGTACTTAATGTAAACAAATTAAAATTGAATCTTTATGTAATTTAATATTGTGAACAAAATGAATCAGCTAATAATTAATCAATCATTTCAAAAAATAAAAAGCATTAAACTATAACTTTCATTAAAACATTCAAATAATTTTTACTTTACATTTTTTTTTTTAATTTTTACTTTCATTTCTAAAAATTCGATTTATTTTTAACCTTTTATACTAATTTCAGAAAAAATAAAACATATTTACATATAGTTTTGAAAATTAAATTCAGATACTCATTTTACAAAATCAGGCACATTTGAAAAATTATGTAATTGTAATAAGGGTATTTTTTAATATAAATCAATTTTTATCATAAAAATTATATCAAATGTTCAATTATATAACCTTAAATTAAATGATCAATTTATGTTACTTAGTTTTGAAAAAAGCTAAATTTTAACCTTTATTTAATTTAATATAGCGAAAAAATTTAATCATCTAATAATTAATTAATCACTTCACAAGATAAGAAGCTTTAAACTTTAATATTCATTAAAACATACAAATAATTTTTACTTGTTTTTTTTTAATTTGAACTTTCAATGATGAAATTTTGATTTATTATTAACCTTTTAAACTAATTCCAGAAAATTTAAATTTTAATAGAATGAGTTAATAATTAATTAATCAGCTCACAAAATAAAAAGCAGTAAACAATTCTTTTCATTGAAACATTGAAATAATTTTTATTTTTTTATATAATTTTTTTAACTTGAAATTTCATTTCTGAAAATTTGAATGATTGATAACTTTTAATAGTAATTTTCTAAAAAATTAAAACATAATATTTAGATATAATTTTGAAAATTGAATTCCGATACTCATTTAAGCAGTAATCTATAATTTTGATTCAAACATTCAAATAATTTTTACTTTACATTTTTTTAAATTTTCACTTTCATTTCTGAAAATATGATTTATTAGTAACCTTTTATAGTAATTTGATAAAAAATTAAAACATATTTACATATAATTTTGAAAATTCAATTCAGGTAATCATTTCACAACATCGCAAACATTGACAGAAATTACATAATTGGAATAGAGGTACTTGAAATGTAAATAAACTTTTATTAGACAAATTGTAGCCAATATTCAATTACATAACCATTAAGTAAATAATCAATTCATGCACTTAATGTAAACAAATTAAAATTCAATCTTTATGTAATTTAGTATTGTGAAAAAAATTAATCAACTAATAATTAATCAATCAGTTCAAAAAATAAAAAGCATTAAACTATAACTTTCATTAAAACCTTCAAATAATTTTTACTTCACATTTGTTTAAAAATTTTACTTTCATTTCTAAAAATTCGATTTATTCATAACCTTTCAAACTACTTTCAGAAAATATAAGTTTTAATAAAATCAGTTGATAATTAATTAATCAGTTCATAACATAAAAAGCATTGCACAATTATTTTCATTAAAACAATCAAATAATTTTTACATTATATTCTCCTTTAAATTTAAAATTGCATTTCTGTACTTTTAATTTAATTATTAATAACCTATTAAAAAAATTTAAAAAGAATTGAAATATATGTACATATCATTTTGAAAATTGAATTAAGATATAGTCATTTCACAACGTCACAGACATTTAAAAAGGTTATATAATTGCAATACAGGTATTTTAAAGAAAACATAAACTTTTATTATAAAAATAATAGCCCGTACTCAATTATATAACCTTAAAGTAAATAATCAATTTATGTTACTTAACTGAAAATCAATTTAAATTCATTCTTTATTTAACTTACAATTTTTAACAAAATTAATCGACTGGTAATTAATTAAATTGTTTACATCATAAGAAGCATCAAACTATTATTTTCATTGGAACATTCAAATAATTTTTACTTTTTATTTTTTTTAAACTTGTCATTTGACAATTTGAATTATTAATAACTTTTTATAATAATTTTCGAAAAATTAAAACATAATATTCAGATATTTGGCCAACTGAGGGTCATTTCCGATGTAATTTTCTGCGTAGAATCCGAAGACAGAATTTTCCCAGCACGTCAGGTTTTTGAGATATCCTAACCTAAATGTGCGAAAAATGCGGTTTTTTGGTATATTTGAGCTTATGTTACATCGCGATTTTTTTTTTTCTAAAATCGGGTCATGCCATCTGAAAGTACAACTCTCAAACTTTAAAAAGCTTTTTTAAAATGGAAGATATCATTTTTCTTCGCAGAGATATCCTTAAATGAGCTTTAGTACTTTAATGATTACATTACCGCATTACCGCAGTACTAAACTTCATTGAAGAATATCTCTGCGAATCAGTTAATAATTAATTAATCAGTTCATAACATAAAAAGCATTGCACAATTATTTTCATCAAAACAATCAAAAACATTTTACATTATATTCTCCGTTAGATTTAAGATTGCATTTCTATACATTTAATTTAATTATTAATAACCTATTAAACTAATTTAAAAAGAATTAAAATATACGTATGTATTTATTCTCTCCCTTTTACGGGTTTGAGGGCCTCCGCTCCCTTTACAGTACGTTACAAAACCCCTCATACTACCTTAATAATACTTACTACCCAAATAATAATATTCTACTTATATTAACTTACATGCTATCGCTTTGTTTGAACAAAATTACTCTCGAGATTTGCTGACTATTGAGTTTCCTGGGCTTCCGTTTCCTTTTACCATATCCGCTACCATGATTTTAAAGCTTTATTTACTTTACTGTCCTTGTATAGGAGTGCGCGATTGGCCTTTTCCTACTGCATTCCCCTTACTTTCTCTCATTTCTTCCAGTCCCATCACCCCGTTGCGGGGGGCGTAGCCCGGCCGGGTAGGAAGGCTTGAATAGAATAGAATTAAAAATTTAAGATTTCAGCGTGAAAGTAGAGATAATCCTATTATTTTTAATACCTGATTTTCCCTTCAGGCTTCAATGTTCAAGAAAGTAATAAGTGGCTCAGAAATGTAATTCCCGTCTATTCACATAGTGTTAATGACTCTCTTTCCTATTCCAAAAAGAAGGTTAGATATGAAGTGTGTTCAATTCAGTTTGATTCATTCGCGAAATGTGTACATTGAATTTTCTGAATTACCGGTTTTTGAATTCAAGTTAGGAAGGGTCTATTACAGTGAATTCAAGTTTACATTGCGGAGAGATAGTGTGACTTCAATTCAACAAATCTGAATTGATTTTATATGAAACGTATTATCCTCAATTCCAAATGGTTTAACTGAATTGAATGAAATAGGATTTGTGATACCGAGATACCAAAAAGAATTTATGTATTCTGAAAACATTAGTTAACTTGAATAATTAATTAAATAATTATTTAATTAATTAATATAATTATACATACATATAGTCATATTAAATTCTTTAATAATCGTCAGTAAATTGTCCTTTTACTGCTTTTGGTATTAGATAGGTAGAAAATTATATTTTTCAAACTGTATTGAAACGTATAGCAGTTGCTTCTTTCTAATTACTATTTCTGGTTTAAGAGAACGAAGGGAAAATCAGGTATTAACATGAATTGAAATTTTCAATCCTATTCTATTCAAGCCTTCTTACCGGGCCTCCCAGATAGCAAACGTGCGGGGCACGTTACTCGCACGGCATGCGGGGCACGCGGTGCGTGCTGGGTGCGAGGCATATGGGTCGCACTTTGTGAGGGGCACGTACGTGCGAGGCATATGCGACGCACTTTGTGATAGGCACGACGTGCGGCGCATGTGTGTCGCACTTTGTGAGGGTCATTATATACATGATATATAAGTAATAAGCACATTTTTTGATAATAGTAGTATAGTAAACTATTATTATTGTAATGAAATTTTCAAAAATATTGATATTTATTATAATTAAAGATTGAATTAATTGATATTGTAAAAATTGTTTATTTACAAAAAATAAAACATTCCCAATTTTATAATAAGAAGAAATTAGGAAATTAGTAAGAATTATTGAATGCATGTTTGTATAGTTTCAACGTACAATATGCATTTTATTTATTTCAAAACTATAATTTCCAACTTTAATCGACTATACAAATAATTTCAATTAGCCTTTTGTCAATTTGAATTTGAAATTAAG
>CAKNYM010028677.1:0-20418 GCA_932195095.1 Andricus curvator | reverse complement strand
TTCGCATCTTAATTAGATAGTTATTTTAATTTTTGTCAAATTTCATTACTGTTTTAACTGGATTAAAATGTTTTTTCACACATTTTTGTAGAGAGTCATTACTTTGGATGCGAGAATTTTTGTGACAAATAGTTGATTAATTTCTTTCTTCAGTTTTGACCTTTCGTTTATAATTTAAAAGATTAACTTTCTTTCTATTTCATTGACCTTCTTCCCCGGAGACTTGCTGATAGAGTTGATTAATATTTCATCTATATGAAAATGCAAGTACTGAATAGTAATTATTATTTTTACCCCCCCCCCCCCTCTACCACTGGAAAGAGACTATCATGAGAAAATGATTTAAAAAAAAATTTTTTGACAATCAAACATCGACGTAGAGTATATATATTTGTTTACATTGCTTTTAGAAAATTATTTCAATCTTCAATACGAAAGCTTGGATATAGTTGATCTAATTTCTTCGAAATTAGGGATATACACTTTTCCTTCTTTCTTTTTTCTTGACTCCTTTTCCTAATGAATAGCACAAGAAAAATTTGTCTAGTCCGCTAATTTGTAATCTGCATATCTCGAAACCGATCTATCCCATGGTGCATATTAGCGAAGTGCGTAGTAGAAGCCAGCCAATACGAATGCCGTTTCTTGTATAAATTTTTTTTTTTTTCTTAAAACGGTGCGTTAGTGGCAGTCTTCTATTTGTCCAAATCTGTAAACCGTAAAATGTACGGTCATGGGACCGGTAGGCAATAAAGTGTGTTGATTAGCAGATTAGAAGAATTCAGAATATTCGAGAAATTTCAGAAATTCATAATATTTCAAGAATTCAGGAAATTCCGAATATTCCAGGAATTCGAGGAATTCAGAGAAGTAAAATATTTCAGGATATTGAGAAATGCAGAGAATTTGAGGGATTTTCGATTATTTGGGCAATTCGAGAAATGAAGAGAATTCAAAGAATTTTAGAAATTCAGAACATTCAAAGGATTAAAAAAAAGTCTAATTATGCAAGGATTTAGGGGAATTCAGAAAAACAGGGGTTTTTGAAAATTCAAGAAATTGAGATTTTCACAGATTTAGAGAATTCAAGGAATTTATGAAATTCAGAATATTCAAGGAATGTACGGAATTCAGGGAATTCCTTAATTATTATTTAAGGAATTTATGGAATTCAGAATATTCAAGAAAAAAAAACAAAATTTGAGGGAATTCAAAGATTTTCAGGGATTTTAGAACATTTAGAAAATGTAGAGAATTCACGAAATTCAGAATATTGAAGGAATTCAGGGAATTGATAGAATTTCAGAGATTCCACAGCATTAAAGGAATTCAATACAGTCATGAAATTGAAGGACTTGGAAGAGTTCACAGAATGCAGCTAATACTGAAAATTCTAGGAATGTCAGGTGTTCAGGTGATTTAGAGAATTTAAGAAATTCGGAATATTCAAGAAATTCAGGGAAATAATTTTGTATTTGTTGTATTAGCCGAATTCTGTAACTTTTTAAATTAATTCAGTTTAATGAATTTATGGAATTCCTTTAATGCTCTGAATCCCCTGAATTCCTTCAATATTCTGAACTTCGTACTCAAAGGATTTCAGGAATTCAGAACATCCAAAGAATTTAGGATATTTGAGTAAGGTCTTATCTATAAATTACATAACACTTCTGGGGGGGGGGGGGGCGTCTGGACTAGTGTTACACAATGGCGAAAAACTACGCGGAATTTTAGGGAAGTCATGGAATACAGAGAATTTCAAGAATTCAAGGAATCCAGAATATTCACGGAATTGAAGGATTTCAGGGAATTCAGAGAATTTTAGGGATTTCACAACATTTAGGAAATTTAGATAATTTCACAAATTTTATAGCATTAAGGGAATTTAAGGAATTAGGCTCGGAATTTTGGAGATTCGAGGAATGCAGGAGATTCAGAGAATTCAAATTTTTTTGGAGAATTCAAGGAATTCAGAGAATTCCGAATATTCAAGAAATTCAGGATATTCGAAGATTTCAGAGAATTCAGAGAATTTCATAGATTTTAGAGCATTTAGGTAATTAAAGGAATTCAAATAATAAAAAGCATTTCGGGAATTAAGAACATTAAAACAATTCAGGAAATTAAAAATATTCAAGGATTTCAGAGATTTCAGAAAATTTCAGAAATTTAGGGAATCTGTCAAATTTTAATTGCTCTAAACTAAATATAAAATTCTTTACTTTGAAGAAAGACAAAACATTTTGTACTTTTTTATATAATAAACTAAGAAGGTTAAAGATTCCACTCATACTTGAAATTAAAAAATTGTACTTATAATAGATTGTAACAATTGATTTAATTATTTTCATTTAAACTATTATCAGAAGTCAAGAAGTTTAAAGTCTTTTTCATTATTAAATGAAACATTGAATAAAAAAATATTGGTTACTAATTATTAATTTTATTTTATTGTATAATTTCAAATATTTGAAATTTATCCCAAACAATTTCATATATTATCAATTAAAAATTATTATTTTCTTGTTACATTTATGTGCTTTTTTCAAAATTTAAATGATAAAACGAAACAATTAGAAAAAAACAGGAATAATAAAAGAAAAGCATCTCTGTTCAAATCTACTCAAATAATATTAAGTATTTGACTTAAATATAAAATAAAATATAGCCATACGCTTTTTCATTTTTTTTTCAGTAAACTAAAAGAGATTATATGAATTTTGGTATATACTTATTCTTGCTGAACTCGAATAGTAATTAAAAAATTGTTTTTCACAAGTATCAGTTTTAAAAAAATTGAGTCGAAAGCAGTCATAAAAAATCCGATTGAGACAATATTAGGAAAATCGAAGTCTCTCGTCATCCCGAAATTCGGGATAAGTAGTAAAATATTTTTTATAAACTTGGCTAGTCATCCCGAATTTTCGAAACGACTAGTCCATCCCCTTTTCCAACTATCCCAATTTTTCAGGACGACTAGATGCAGTCTAAAAAGATTATATCTGCCGAATTCATTTTAAAATTCAAAGAAATTTTTGCAAAGGAGTGTATAAAAATCATTCGATAGAGCAAATTCCATAAATGCTAAATAATAATTTTCCTTGAAATTCTGCTGTTGAATTATGTAAATTTCATATAATTTCCAAATTAATCATTGGCTTCTTTTCTGAATAACATTCCATATTAAAATTTTTCCATATAGTCCCTTTTCAGTGGTGGAGGGCGGGGGGGGGGGGGGTAAAAATAACAATTACCATTCAGTACTTGCATTTTCATACAGATGAAATATTGATCAACTATATCAGCAAGTCTCCGGGGAAGAAGGTCAATGAAATAAAAAGAAAGTTAATCTTTTAAATTATAAACGAAAGGTCAAGACTGAAGAAAGAAATTAATCAACTATTTGTCACAAAAATGCTCGCATCCAAAGTAATGACTCTCTACAAAAATGTGTGGAAAAACATTTTAATCCCGTTAAAACAGCAATGAAATTTGACAAAAATTAAAATAACTATCTAATTAAGATGCGAATCAATAATGTACAAATAATATTTCAACAACTTTCTTCTCATACGTTAATTTGGTCATCATAAACAACTCATAAGCTAACCTCACCCTACTAGGTGCATCCTAATGAACACTATTAGCACTTCTCAACGAGATGAACACGGTTCTCCTCCTCGTCCTTAGCGAAGTTCTTATTCCTGAAATTATGTAACAAAAAAAACTTCATGACTAAAATACAAAATTAGAGAAAAATATTTATTATATCGGTTCAGTTATTATATCTGTTCAAAATCAATAATTATATTGACAACAGAAGCGAAAAGTTTCCAAAAATTTTTTTTTTCATTTGAAATAATAATAAAAATTATTGTAGGATAACCACATATATTATAACCTGCATATCGAAAAAATAAGCCGAACTTCTTCACCATTTTTTTGGAAAACATTGCGTCAATAAATTTAGGACATAAACTTTGGAATCGTTCACGAAATTATTTTAATTCCCTGCAATCATCTGATTGGTCGAAAAACCTACTCCGCAAATCTGCTACTCTGCTAATATGTATCCATGGGACTGCGCCCTTAGTCAGTGATCCACATATCCAGTAGAAAGTTTTTCTGATATAAGTCAAGTATTTTACGGGTATGCAAGGTGTCTAGCATCCTGGAAATCCTTAAAAACCTGGTAAAGTTGTTGAATTTTTTTACCTGGAAAAAGCCTGAAAAGTCCTTGATTTTTGCACACACTTTTTTAGCACTTGACTGTTCATTTTATCACGGTGAAAATAACGAAGCTATTATCGAAATTTTCAAAGCTTCTTATTTATTCCCGGTTTTTCTAAAAAAATACGGTAACTGCTTAAAAGTGAGAGAATATAGTATAGCAACGACGTGAAGTGCACTGAAAAATTTTTGGGCGAGCTGCTCGCCCACGTGATAGAGCTGCAACACCAAATGCGTCGCGTGCTGCTCGCCCGCGGCTTGGTGCGGATTCTCTCTCTTGTTGGGCACGCTGTGTGCCCACATTGGAACAGCTGTAGCCCCAACAGTGTTGGTACAGTAACGCTCCGTTTAGGCGGGAGAACGGCATCCCCAACCCGAGTTTCGCGCGGAGTTTGTTTCATCCGACAAACGGTTTGTCGTATATATTCGTGCTTATTTTATTTTTACAAGTGAACTTTTGATCTTGGATGATTTCTTAGAGAAGAATAACTTCTCACATTTACGCAATGACCTCAAATGTAAATAATTTATCAATACATAAGCCTGCCGTCGTGAACAGGCGCGTGTACATAACCTATAAGCTATAACCTATAAGGTAGAAGTTTCGTATTTTTTTTGGTAAAAAACGTTAATCTTTTTTGGGATTTGATTTAAAATCAAAATATTGTTTGCTCGAAGTATGAACTGTTACATTTTTCGTTCAGTATTTATATTTTTGGTTGAAAATTATACTACTTAGTTGAACGTCAAACTGTTTTGTTGAAAATTAACTTTTTGGTTGATGGTTCATCATTATAGTTAAAAACTCATGTCTTTGGTTGAAAATTTAAGTATTTGGTTGGAAATTAGCTTTTTTTTTTAAATTTTGGTTGACTCTTTCCTTTTCTCCTTATTTTTTCTGTTGGTATGTATTTGTCTCTAATGAGCCGAAAAGGAGGTTGTTTAAAAATCTAATTTTGATTCGTGATTTTTTTTAAGCTCTGATTTCGGTACATAAAATTGTTCATAAGAAAGCAGATTTCATTTCAATCTTAAATTAATTTTTAAATAGAGACAACTTTTTACCTTAAATTGTCAAAAAAACAACTATTTTTATTTAAATACTGTACCAAAAATGTTTTTAAATGTTAGCTAATTTAGAAATGTATGGTTGCTTGGATTATATCTTTTGCTATTTCGAAAATGTAATAATCTGAATAGATTGGTTGAGAATCAACC
Source organism: Andricus curvator (assembly GCA_932195095.1). Lineage (NCBI taxonomy): Eukaryota > Metazoa > Arthropoda > Insecta > Hymenoptera > Cynipidae > Andricus > Andricus curvator. Next base: position 14,970 of record CAKNYM010028677.1, on the reverse strand, counting down.
ACAAAAAAATGTCTCTTATTTTTTTTCGGATTTTGGAACAAGTTTCAGGAATCTTTTCATTATATCTACATTTGAATACTGAAATATATACTTTTAAGCTTTTCGAGACATTGTATTACGTATCATCAATTCATAAATAAAAGTTTATTTTATACCTGATGTTGAAAATTCTTTATCCTTCATTCATAAAAAAGACATAATAAGTACTGTGAGTGACTGTTGTTAAACATAAACACACATGATTATTATTAACGAAGTGTCTAGGCACACCAAAATATTTGGTGTATCGCTTACCGTATTTCGGTGAACCTATTAGGCGTCCTTTCTAGTTTCTCCTGGGCACACCCAAAATATTTCTTAAATGGTTATCGAATTTCGGTGAACCGAAAAGGTTTATTCTAAGATAATAGTTTCAATTGTTCTCAACATATTATATTAACAACTGTCTATGTGTTTCATTTAATGATAACAATTAGAATTACTGACATAATTTCCAGCACAAAATCAGTCGCAGCAAGTTTTATAAAAAAAACAACATATTTTATACACGACTATCACGCAATTGTTTATAAAACTTGTTAATAAAAATTGATATTGTTGAATTAGACTGAAACTATTTAATAGAATCGGCAAGTAACATCATAAAGTCATACGCAGAATATTTTTAAAAACCAAAATAAATTTTTCCCTGTAACAATAGACGAATATAATACAATTGTTTATACAATTTGTTATAAAAAATTAAATTTTTGTCTTATAATAAAACTTTCGGGCTAAAAAAATCATAAAGTCATTCCCAGCAACTTTGTATAGAAAAATTGTTTCCGTCCCTAAAAAGATACGACTACAGAAAAATTATTTGTATAACTTGTTAATAAAAATCATGAATTTTTATGTTCAAATATTTCTTCACTTTAAATAACATTGTCAAGTATTTTAAAATTATTTTTCATGCCGTCAAAATATTTTCTCGTAAAAATTCGATATATGTCTATTAGTTTATAACATTTTTTTATAGCAATAAAATGTCTTTTAAACAATTTATTCCTATTATATTTGTATCTAGGCATTGACTATTATTGATTTCTGGTGTACTTAATTGTTTACACGATCACAAAATTCAACTGCGACCTGCTGCTTAATTTGTGCGCGAAAATCTATTTCTGGACTCGTGGGGCAATTGCTTTCTCTTTTGTGGGACTGCAGCGTTCCCAACACGCGGGAAAGGATGCTCGCACGTTTGGCACTAATGCTCACTTAAATGTGGTGTGGCCGCTGCACCGACCGCCGTGGTGGCGATGCGTTCTCACTAAGAAGACAGCTGCTTGCCCAAATTTTTTTCAGTGTGTGAAGGAAGCCGAATGACAGCTGATGGCGCTGATAGCTTAACCTTACTGGATCGTACCAGTCCCTCCAAGCCTCAATCCATTTTTGATGACAAAGTTTTTGTGCGACTTGGGTACGAAGTACCGGTACGCGACCGCCGGGGGCACCACATGTTCCACAACACAAGCAAGCTTTCATGTGAGGCTGTCTCCACAATGCGTCCTAATACTTGTACATACGTCGACGTACGTCCGTATCAATGCATATATGTGCTTTGTTGCCCATTGCTACCAACTGTCGCGCGTGTTTCATTGGTTCACATTCCAGTGTTCCGGTGGTTCATGCAAATCATTTTTTACCGGAACACTGGAATGTGAACCAATGTAACACACGCGACAGTTGGTAGCAATGGGCAACACGCATATGCACGCTTTAATATCAACGTACGTCGACGTACGTACAATTCTTAGGACACATTGTGGAGCCAGCCTCAATGATGAGTAAACATTGTCGTTCTATGTCGTTCTATCAGCCCGTCGCCACTTCTCCTGCTTCTCCTCTAAAATTTACGTTTGGCCGCTTAAGGGTCTTTCTTCAGATCGCGTCACATATATTACACTGGATGCAGGATTCAATAGAACGATCTGTGCCTACTTGAAGGCTTCCGAGCCGCCATTTTCCAGGGATGTTTTGGTTCGGGGCCATTCGGAACAGATCGGGATATGCGGGAGATTCAAATGTAGTATGGAAGAGAACTTGAAAATATGAATAAAAATCATGTAAAATTTAGTTTATTGTTAATGAGTGAATCGTCTAAAACTGGAAACTAAATACAACTTAAGAAAAAGTAATTACATAAATAAAAATAATCGAACAGTACAAAAAAAGGAAAGTAGATGGGATTTTAAATTGGTGGAATACACATTTTGTAAACACGTGGTTTAGAATATTTATCAATTGAATTATTATGAATTCTGATCAAACCTGCAATTTAGCTAAAATTGCTAGTTTTTAATTAAAAATATTGATCTTTTTTGTTGAAAAAGCAAAAAAAAAAAATTAGCAATAAAGTATAACTTTCGACAATTCAAAAATTTGTATAACTTTTTATTGATAATGTGTGTTTTAATTTGTCGTAAAAATCTACAAGGCATTACAGAAAACTACAGGATTTTACATTTTTTATTTTGGGCGTTTGACGTCATAAAAATCTTTTAGTTATACGTAAAATTATTGTAGAATGTTACAAATATTTACAAAAAAATACAAGATTTCACCAAAGTTGAAATATTGGGAAACTGTACTTAAAAATTGTGTTGTATATACTAGTAGTTGATTGTAGAAATGTACAAATTTCAAAAAAAAAAAAATTACAAACTATACACTTTTAGAATTCACATCAATTTTTCGACTTGTACTTTACTGTCAAATTTTGTACGATATGTAATATATAATTTTCTACAAGGAACTGCAATAAAAATAATTTTTCACTTTTACCAAGAACTTTTGCTATTATAATAAATCACAATGAACTGTAGTGCGATTATTGAAAATTGAACAATTATTGATTTTACAAGACGATTCTGAATAGATTTTAACGTTAAAAATATAAATTTTTCAATTTGAAAGCCTCAGTAGTTAAAAAAATGTGAACTTCTGATTGAAACTTCATAAAACATTCTTAACTCTAAAATAATTTCAAAATATTAAATTTATAATTAAACGCTCTTATTCAATTCCGAATCCTATTCAAACATTGTTTCAATCTAAAGTATTCCATTTTCAACCATTTAATTTGAATTTTTTTAATTAATGAAGATTTTTTTTGGGATATTCAGCAATATTTTACTTTCCATACAATTTTAATTGTCCTATTCAACAAATTTTTAATATGTAAGTGAAATTATTAAACTTTTATGCATAAATAACAATTATCAATTTACACAAAATTTGAGTTAGTTTGAGAGATATTTACAAGTTTTGAGAAGATCCAAACTTTATTTAAAACTGGAAAATATTATGAAAAATAAAAAACTAAATTTAGATTTCTGAATGTTTCGAAATAAAATTTGGAATATTCTCAAGGATCATTAAAGTTTTTAAGAAAATAAAATAAAATTCTTAAGTTTGCTGGGAAAATTTAAAATGATTTTTTATTTTGAAAAATTAATATTAAGAGCAAAATTAAAAAAGATTTTAGAAAGAATGCAGATGTTTGAAAATTTCGAACACAAAATTTATAAACTTTTCAAGTATTTTGAGAGGTTTTAATGAATAAAAAAAAGTTACAGGGTGTTTAAAATGATAAAAAATAAGAAATTCACACTATCAAAACAAGACTTTTTTTCTTATCCCATAACTAGCGGCTGACCAGCCTATAACTAGCGGCTGACCAGCCCATACCTAGTGGCTGATCAGACAGTCTGGACTGGGGCTAGTCAGAAAAAACGTTACACTTTTGGCCAGGTCCGGGCCAGATCGTTAAACAATTTTTATACAGAAATCCACATTCTGATAATGATTGAATGAGTAGGGTCCATTTCTTTTGAAAAATTAATTCAAAATTCCTGCCAATGGCTCTTTGCAACGATACATTGCCAATTGACAACAAATGTTAATTATTTCACCAATGTTTAGACAGTCATGCACAATTTGACTCTATATGAATTATCCTTTTTTCTTGCGTTTTTTGTACAAACTGTCAGGCAGATGAAGAAATACAGGTGTTTCAATATTATTTTTAAGTTTCAATATCAGGAATTTTTTTAAACAAATCACATATACAATTATTGTTCAAAATACATGAAAATTATTGTAAAATTTTTTTCAATAATAAAGAAATTTGTGTGAAAAGTTATTTAACTCGCCGCTATGCAACAGGAGATAGACGAAGATGCCATTTTCCTTGTTCCTGTAAGTTCAAAATGGCCCTTCTTACAAAAAAGTTTAGGATACGTTGTATGAGCATCTCCAATCCACACTCCACATATGAGCATTAAAATTGTATGGAATTTTGATACTCACATTATGGCCATATCAGCCTCCCTATATAGGCTTTTCTCCATCATAATAAAGATTTTTCGCTGAAACTTTACAGAATGATAAAAAACATAAAGATCACCTGCCTTAAAGCAAAAACTGCCCTAGTTTTCTAAAAAAATACCCAAATTTTTCGTAATCAAGGGCCTTCATTAAATCTATTTAAAATAGGTTATCTGTATAGTTGCAAAGAACATTTTTTCATTGGCATTAGGGTCGATAAGGTTTTGTTTTGTGTTCTACAATTAATTTTTAAAAAGATATCTTTTTGCAAGTAAATTAAAGTTAGATTTTCTATGTTTCGTCCCGGACTGACTCACTGGACTCGTCAGTAAGGTTATGTGAGTCAGTCCTACCTTATACATTTTAATTGATCTAAATTAATTGTAATGTATATTTTTCAAAAAAATTAAATTTCTTCATTTATAAGTTTGTAAATTTGATGAATTCAGCAGTCAATAATATGGAGCATTTCAACCGCGGATAGGGGTTGAAACTTAATATAATTGATATAAATTTTGAATTGATTTTTCAAAAAACACAACAAAAAATTAAAAAATTATATATTATTCGGGCCACGGATAGGGGCCAGAACTTAAATTAAAAGATCATCAATTACTAAGTTGAAGAGAAATCATTATTATTTTATTGAGTTGTTTTTGTGAACCAAAAAAAGAAATTTTAAACTTATCCTCAGTGATTTTCTTCTCTCTCCTTCTCTTCCATACATTATTCTTCCCATATTAATTAATTACATGATAATTAATTAATAATTAATTCTCCTTACACTGCGCGAGGGAAATGTTCTGTTCGTCAAAAGTAATAATTTGGATTTGCAATTCTACTGTTAATACAGTAATTAGTCAGAAGTTAATCTGAGGACTGACGTTCAATAAAATTTTTTTTTTAAATTCTAGCCGCCGCCTCCAAATCTATACTTTTTAGATTGTTGCACATATCAATGTAATATTACCTTTATTGTAATTATAATTGAAGTTCAAATTTATCTATTCAGTTACCTTTTTTCTTCGTGGAAATTTTTAAGAGTGATAGATAATTCGGGAGAAACAAAATTCTATTTTTTTACTGTTCATTTATTGTATTTTACTGTTATTTTTTACTTCAAATCAGTAAAATGTTATTTTATCGGACATAACGATATAATGCGTCAAAAAACGGCAAAGCTGGTTACTTTTCCTTTGTTTTTTCGCGAACAAACTAAGACTCAAATATTGATTACCTATCACTCCTGAAAGTTTCAACAAAAAAAAAATGTGTTGTAATTTAAAAAAAATCCAAACAGCTTTACCATTTTGTATTCTTTTTTCATTTTTTCATCGGTTTCAAACAAGTAAAAAAACTGGACAAACTGAAACAAGTAAAATCTTAAAATCTCAAAATTTGAGAGTTTTTTTCTTTTTTTTTCAAAAATGAAAAATAACTTCACAATTTTGTATTATTTTTGACTTTTACTACGGCAAACCATGTTTTAAGAGGAAAAGCCAAAGTTCGGGCCAGACTCGGCGCACTGCTGTTCCAAACTTCGTGTATACTTTGGCTAAACATGTTTCAATAGGAACAGCCAGAGTTTGGCCTAGCAAAGGCCTGAATTACATGCCAAGTACAGGCCAAAGCATTTATTCAGATCACGGTGCGATATTGACGACCGAGGTTGGGCTGTTATTGGTATCCACTGGTGAGCCGACGACCCAGGTGGAAATTTCCGCACTTCGCCGGAGTTCACCACTCTCTTAAAATGAACTAGTGAAATCTCACTGATTTCCAGTGAAATCTCACTGATTTCCAGTGAAATCTCACTGGTTGAAATAGCTAGAAGTGTGTCACTGACAATCAGTGAGAATTCGCTGGTTCATTCAGTGAAGTTCAGACACTGGTTTAATCAGTGAGGTTCACTGGTTTCTCAGTACCAGTAGTCACTTGGTCGTACGCCTTGTCGCCTGTCAGCTGTTTAGGTACCGCACTTATCATTCATCGCACTTTTGTGGTAACAGTTGTAAAATTAAGTTTTAAAAACCTCACTTTATCCTCACAACAATAAATGAAGACCGGGCTGCAATATAATGGGATATAATATGTTGCGCCTGATTGTGGAAAGACTCGTCGTTATGTTAACGTGACGCGTTGCTCAAATTCAAACCCATGGCCAGGGATCTCCCACTGTCAAGCGAAAGATATTATATCCCCAGCTCATTGCAGCCAGGCGCCAAATATTTGTAAAACAAACACTAGTCCACAATAAGGTTCGTTTTCACTCGAGAAATGCCAAGACCAGCAGTGGGACTCCGATACCGTGTCGAAAGTCGAAAATCGAACGGACCTCTTTTTCTAACGTGTGAAGATAGAAAGAGAGATTCGTTCGATTTTCGACTTCGAAACAGCATCGGAGTCCCACTGCTGACCGGCGACGCGCGCGTACCAGACGACTGGAGGTTCATGTCTCGCCCGCGTGGGGCGCTATATTACTGGTTCAATCTATCATTTGGCGTCACTGGTAGAATCAGTAGTGCTATTTTAGTTGAATCACTTACTGGTTCGTCCAGTCAAAGTGGAAAAATCACTGGTTCACCAGTGATAATTCAAAATACTGATTCAGCCAGTGACAATTTCACTGGTTCAGTTTAAGAGAGCATCGGCGCAGTACTGGCCCAGTACAGATAATCGGCCATTCGCCGAGTACTGGCTAACGGCTGGTTCCACGATCGGCGCAGTACTATGCCGAGAGTATAAATATTTAAAAAAAATTTTAAATACGTTTAAAAATACGGTTCATGTGTTCTAAAATGTCTAAGAACTATAAATACAACTGTCGCGAATACAACTTCATGTAAAATTGTAAATGTTCAGAAAAAATTACATTTCATGTAAATCTTAAACATTGTAAAAAAGTTTGAAAAATTTTGTTTTTTAAAATTGTCAAAGTGTACGATCAAAGTTCTAAGTTCCGTCGTTAAAAACTGTAAATGTTCATAAAAAATTACATTTTCTGTCATTGTAGAAAGTTGTAAAGTAGTCTAAAACGCGAAAAACCGAAATATTACACGAAGAAAAATTGTAATCGATATAAATTATTTATTTAAAAATTATTTTATTGATATTCCTGTTAACAGTTCGTATATTTTACATTTACAGAACGTCGTATAATAATAAATATTTAATTAGAAAAAGAAAGTTTAAAATTTGGTGTTTTAACTTTTTTGAACTGTAGCTTATGAGGATGGCTTTTTCATCGAGTTTCAACTCGTAGGGTTAGCGCAATGGTTAAGACTCCCGACTGCTAGGCGATAGATTTATGTATAGATGTATGTTCGATACCCCGTAGCATTAGAAATTTTATTTGTGATATATTTAAAAATGTAACATATGTATTCACTCTACACCAGGACCCATTGATATTCAAAGTCAAAATACTCGCTATCAATTAATATTCTAAAAACAATTCAATGATTTTTTATTATTGTTTAAATTAACTCCGGTGATGGCGGCCAGAGTCTGGGCCAGAATTGGCGGCCAAGTGCATACCGGAGTTACCATTCCAGCAACGGTACGATATTAGCAGCCGATCTTCGGCAATATTTTTGCCGATATTGGGTCAGTGCTGGGCCGTATCTAACTTCGCACTTGGGTAGTTAGCAATCCAGTATCGGGCAATTATAGGCTAATGGATATGCCAGATTCGAACCGACCTTGGCATCCACTGCTGAGCAGAACTGTCACCTAGCATTGGGCCAATAATGGCGTTCATGCTTCCAACAAGTATTGGCCCTGTTTCGGCCGCCGATTGCATACCGTAGTTACACATCCAGCTATGGCCCAATAGTGGCAGCCGAATTCCGGCAACATTGTTGCCAGTCCTGGGCCTATGTTGGACCGTATTGGAGTTCGCACTTGGGTATATCTAAAAAATCAAACGCCTATCTATGAATTCGAATTTGAATTTTCAAGGAGCCCACAAATCAGAGACTCTATTCACCCTAAAAAATTCCGAGTCCCAAACATCAGAAACTTCATTTACAAAGTAAATTTGTAAACAAGATAATTCTTTGACAGTAAAATTTAAAAAAAAAAAGATTATTTTTTGAGAAAGTCATATCTGCATGGCACAAAGGAGTTTGTTTTTTAACTTAAAGGGTTGGAGCCCAAAAATCAAATTTAGTATTTGGCAGGAGCCCAAAACTCAAGAGACGTCATTGACACAGTAAAATTAAAAAAAAAAAAAAAAAATTTGTTGACAAAGTCACATCTGCGTGGTATCAAGCGGTTGCTTTCAAACGTTAAGAATAGGAGCCCAAAAATCGGTGTTGGTATTTTTAAATCGCCCAAAAATCTGAGACTTTATTTGCACAATTAAATGCTAAAAAAGATTCTTTTTTGAGAAAGTCATATTTGCGTTGTATCTAGGGGTTGTTTTTTAACGTAAAGGATTGGGGTCCAAAAATCAAAGTTGGTATTTTTGAGGAGCCCTAAAATCAGACACCCCAATTACACAGTAAAATTTAAAAAAAGATTATTTTTTGAGAAAGTCACATCTGCGTGGTATCAAGGGGTTGCTTTTTAACGTTAAGGGTTGAAGTCCAAAAATCGTTCTTGTTTTTTTTTCAGGGGCCCAGGCCAGAGACTCTATTTATACTTTAAAATTCTGAAAAATATTATTTTTTGACAAAGTCATATCTGCGAGGTATCAAGGGATTGTTTTTTAATGTTAAGCGCTGGAGCCCAAAAATCGGTCTTGGTATTTTTGAGGAGCCCAAAAATCAGAGACCTTATTTACACAGTAAAATCTTAAAAAAGATTATTTTTCAGTAAATTCGAAATGACCGTATACAGAGGGTTTGGTTTGTAGTGTTTATGGTTGTAGCGCAGAAATAACTTACGATAATGCGGTTTTTCGCAATTTAAAAGCCGATGAAATGCCAAGCCTGTGGTGGAATTGAATTTTTAGTATTTTGTGATTTTAAATAGTGGAGATGCTAGGCTATGGTATGCTAGCATTTTGTACAAGAAAATTGATTTTTTTTTAAAGTAAAGGTGCTCACAAATTTCAATTGTGGCCCAAGAGAGGCCTTAAAAAGTTCCAAATTCTGAGCTATGAAGAATGCCGAAATTATATGGTGAAGTTGCTATTTTAATGAACCTGGGTACCATACAAAAATTAAAAACACTGAATTGTGTATAACAATTTAAAGACGGGAATTTATTGATTCACTTTAAATGTCTAAATTACTAAGAGAGTGAGGGGGATCGAAAAAGTCAATCTTGCGTGAAGGTGAACCTTAGGATTCTGGAAACTAAAAAAAATGATAAATATCCAATTGTTAGTAACAATTGAAAGCCAGGAATTTGTTGATTGACCTTTGAGAAATGTAAATTACGAAGAAAATGAAGGGGTTAGAAAACGTCAGTCGTTTTGGTCGATGGTCCATATGGTTCTGGGCAACTATAAAAATCCTCAAAATTACCAAGACCGATTTTTGGGCTCCAACCCTTAACGTTAAATATCAACCCCTATATACCAAACAGAATATGACTTTGTCAAAAAATAATCTTTTTTATAATATTACTGTGTAATTAGGGTCTCTAATTTTTAGGCTCCTCAAAAATTCCAACACCGAATTTTGGGCTCCTACCCTTAAAGTTAAAAAGCAACCCCTTGATACCAGGCAGATGTGACTTTGTCAAAGAGTTATCTTGTTTAGAAATTTACTTGCATTATGATTATGATGCACTTTGTTTTTTTGCAGATTTTACTTTTGGCAGGAGGTTGGTTTTTTTACACATGGGGGGTGGTTTTTTGATTTTTTTTCCGTGCATTCGAGAGCCCAAAATAAGCCAAAAATTTTGGTGTACTTTGTTTTTTCCTAGTTTGAGTTTTTACATAGGGGGTAATTTTATTTTCGGTAGGGGTAGTTTTGGGAATTGATTGTTGGCGTGTTCAAGAGCCCAAAATTCTGTCCTCTTTGATTTTCAATTTTTTCAAATTTTTATGTAGTGGAGGTGCTGGCTTGAGTCAAGCCAGCACCTCCACTCCAAATTAGAATTTTCAAAAAAAGAAGTGGAGCCCAAAAATCGGCAATACAGCCCAAAAAAGCCCAAAATTCTGATACAAAAAAAGTTGAGAATTTCGATTGTGTAGGTGCTAGCTTAATGGACCTAAGACTGATATGCTTTCAAGATAAGCGAAACTTGAAACCGCAAGTTGCATGAGTACATGACATAAGAATAATAAAACCTATCCGAAAATTGAGGTATCTATAATCATAAGGTATATTTATATGGATGACGAACCGGCGAAAACATTTCATTAATCGTTTTGAAAATTGTAGATAATTTTATAATCATGACGTACTTACAATTGTACACTTTAATTCAATTTTAATTATTAGAATTGCGTAAGAAATTATATTTACAATGAGGTCAACAGAAAATCGAAAAACGTTTATCATATCGGGAGTTACTAATATTATCGAAAACTAATTTAAAAAAAAAATTAAAAATTCACTGTAATAAAAAAAGTTATTTGTGCACTTATTTTATTATAATAAATGTTCGAACGTTATCAAATTTGAAAATCTGTCTACTTTCATTGTTAGAACTCCTTCTTCACTTCTAATATAATATATATATACCATTAAACCATTTCCCTTTCAGGGTAGGCGTGACACTACCCGATTCGGGTAGTGTTTCTAGGTTTTTCTTGTAGTTATAAATAGCTACAAGTGTGGGCTCACCACACCCACGATGTGCCAACAGCACTCATGTCAGTATTCTTGAATGGTCACCCATCCAAGTACTAACCGCGTCCAACGCTGCTTAACTTCAGTGATCTGACGAGAACTGGGTTTTCAGCGTGGTATGGCCGTTGGTATAATATAATAATATTGTCATATATTATAATAAAATAATTAAAAACAAAATAAGATTTTAAAAAATGTCAAAATTCAATACTCGTAAACGTAGTTAAAAACTTATGCGACTGTTAGTTGAAAAATATTAAGATAAGTTGAATCATTATAGGTAAATACATCTTTTTTCAAATAAAATAAGATTAAGATTAACATAATTAACAAGATAATTAAAACAAGTATAATGCAATTTCATTATTCCAGAAGTAATTAGTTTGTGAATAATTCAGTTCTTATTTTATTTTAATCTAAGAGTAACATACATATACAAGAGAACTGGAAAAAATTGGGAAGGCTATATAGCGCGCGCTTTCTTGCTCTAGTTTTAGTAAAAACTGTTTAATTGTTGCCAATTGCAGAAAAAAAAACATATTTAAATAGTAACAAAAAATCAAAACCAACTGTCGGCAATGAAGTTACCAGTAACCCACCGCTTCCATTGCCCTGCACCTTGCAGAATTGAGTCTGCCAAATCATGTGTGTTGCCGAATTGGAGTCAAAGTTTGGTTAATATCACTCCGTTCAGTCAAATAATTATTACCGCTCGCCCAAACCGCACGAATGTATTTGAGCAACTTTATTTTTCATAATTATACTCATTGCTACCCTGAAAAATTTATAATTTCCCTTCATTTCATAAAATAAACTCGGCCGAATAGAGCCTAATGCATTGCAGAATTGAATTTAAAGGCCCAATTCGATCATGGCAGCAAATCGAATACACCAAGCCTAAACTGAATTCGTTTTCGCGTTATATCTATTCAACATTTTTACTGGGTTGTTAATAAATGCACCACCTTAACGACAGAAAAGAAAGGGAAGATATTATCAGACTTACGCCGGCTTATATTTAAAATTTTTATATAATATTATAGATAACAAAAGAAATAGCAGAAATTGAAAACGCGATTTGAGATAATTATAGCCAGCAAGGTAAAACAAATGTGATCGAGAATCCCTGTAAAATTATGGCCTGTGGTTGATACTGAAAAAGAAGTTGATACTGAAAAATTGCTACCAGGAAAGAAAAGAAAGAGGGACAAAAATACGAGAAGAGTTCAAAGTTTTGTTATTTTTACAAGTCTGCCGCCATCTACTGGATCTCGGAACCATTAAGTCCCCCAACAGTGGCTCTCACCGTAGAGGAAACGTTCCCTCTACGGCCTCTACGCTCTCGCCTACCTGGAAAATTTTCCTAATGGTCCTCAGTAGAAAAGGTCTTTAGCGACCAGCCCCCGCGCGAAAATACCGTTGAAAAACCAGCGGTCATTTTCAACGGTAGCCCAACGGTCCCTCTCAACGGTTTCCGAGCGGTGCATTTTCGTAAGGGCGTACCTGCCCGTTTTTGACGGAAGTGAGAAATGGTGAGAAACGCGAAAAAATGATACAAAATTAGTTAAAATTGATCGTCAGAAGATTCATGGGATATAAGTATCAATATTTTTGTAAATGGAAGTTAATTTTAAATTGTAGAAATGAATGGCTCTAATTTTGTGTGTTCCTAAGCTTAAATTTCAATAATAAAAACAGTAATTGTATAATTACATATACAATACCTACCTCAACTAACCTATTTTTTCACAATGTTGGTTCTCGCGCTTCGCGCTCGGTCATTGTATTTCCCCCACATTTGTGCACAGACCTTTTAAAATTAAAGGTCAATGTATCGACAACTGTAATTTGGTGATTGTGAATTCTCTTTAGTTAAAGAGAATGCTATAAATCTGGTATTCTTTTTTTTATCAAAAAAAGTCATTAGGAGAAATTGTTCGTATTTTCGAGTACTACGAACAGCCGTGCATAAAATTTCTAAATCTTGAAAAAAAGTGGTCTCGAAAATTTTGAAAATGCTCTAACTCTTTGAATTTGCATCCAAAATAGCTGGCTAACGAACTTGACCTTCAGTTTTTGACACTAAAAGAGTGCATCAAAGGCCAGTCTAATAGATTAATTTTTTCAAAAGTTATCGTGCTCACAGATAGGGATGCAGATATATATACAGACATACATACAGACAAATTCGGGTTCAGAGGGTCTCAAAGCGGGGACATTTGACCGAAACTGGGGGGGGGGGGTGTATAAATTAAACACAAATCTAATACCTTCTCTGATGAGATTGTAAAAATATGATAAACATTCACGCTTGCTGGTAAATAACAAAGCCACACAAACGTACCGTGCTTGTAACAGGCAAATGCTTTGAGGCTTGGAGGGCCTGCATCGTACTACGAAAATGCACTGTCGGTAAATTTTTTTTCTGTTTTCGTGAAACCTTACAAAATTCTTGGAAAGTCTTTACAAGTTTTAATTTTTTTTTAATCATTCAAAAGCTTTTGAATATCTTTTAAGCTTACTCCAATTTTTTCTAAAATTATGTAATATGGCAAAAGTTTGCTTTAAACTCTTTTACACACTTTTTAAAAATTTGAGGTATATATTGAAAATTGTTTTGTAATCGTTTTCAATTTGCTTTTAGAATTCATTAGAAAACAATCAGTTAAAATTTTCCCATGAATCTTAAGAAAATTTTTTTCATTCTCTTGACACCCTGAAAAATTCAGTTTTTTATATCCTGAAAAATTAAAAAAATGGTCTCAAAATCTTCTATATTATTTTTCCACACATTTTGAAATCTTCAAAACGTAAAATTGTTCTTTTAAAATCAAACCTGAACTATTTGAAATTTTCTCAGAAATCTTGAAAAAATGTAAGTTCCTCAAATCTCTCGTAATTATTAAAAACCTTCTAATTTTTTTCTAATTCTTAAAAATAAGTTTTTGCCCATAATTTCATTTTTCTTATCTCTTGAAAGTTTACAAATATAGTGTGGTAGCGAAATTTTAAGAATACAATTATTCCCAATTATTAAATAATCATTTACAATTTATATTCTCTCTTCGATCAATAACGTTTACATTTAAAAATAAATTCTATGGCGAGGTAAAATTAGTTATTTAGAAATTTTGATATACAAAGTTGACGGCACAGAAAATTCATAAATTAAAAATGTTACGTAAGCGGGTCAAAATAGCCCCCGGCCCCTTACATAACCGACCAGAACGAAACGCGACCCCCCGCCCTTTTTTTTAAATGTTACGTAATATGTAAACGCTTCCTAATGTGATATGTGACAGTCTTGAAAAAATGCGTCCGGACAGTTGTCAAACTTGGAACGCAGATCTTTAAAATAAATGAGTTTTTTCATACTTTAATAATGTTTGTTAGTGATGGCATATTGTAATTATAGGGATAATTCTAGGTAAAACTCGAAAGGAAAACACGAAGAAAAAATACGTCAGGCTATCTATAAAAGAAAAGTGTCGTTTGGTACAAGACGTTGAAGAGGGCATGCTCAAAGTTGATGCTGCAGAGAAATACAATATAGATCAAGCAGCAGTAACTTACATACTGAAAAAAAAAGACAAGTACTTGAATGCCAACGAAAAATTTTTTTTGAATAAGAGAAGTAGGCTAACCGAAGGGCAACATCGTGTAATGGGGAATGCGCGCTCCTTCAGTGGATAAACAGAAAAGGAGCCAGGGTATGACGATAAATGGACCGATGATCCGAGAGAAGGCTTTAATGATGAACGAAGAACTTATAAATATGGAGAAAGAGGCGCACAAAAACAAAAAAGCTGAGCAAAAAGAAACTGAATCGACAGAGTCTGATAAGGAAAATCAG
>CAKNYM010028676.1:0-37383 GCA_932195095.1 Andricus curvator | reverse complement strand
AATTTTCCACCAAAAAATATGTTCTTTGAACAAAATTGTTGAATTTTCGACAAAATTATGATCAAATTTAAATGAAGGTTCAACGAAGAAGTTGAATTTTCAATTTAAAAAAAGATGAGTTTTTAAACAAATAGTTAAGTCGTTCACCGAAATAGATGAATTTCCAACCAAATGGTCGAATTTTCAAACAAAAAAGAATGAACATTTAAATTCTTCTAAGAAGTATCTGAATGGGCTCTTTTTAACCATTTAAAAAAAAATACAAACAAGTGAAAATTGTATGACATATAAAGAATTCCATTTTCTATTAAAACTATGCGAGATATTTACAAAAAAATGTTAAAAAGAAAATTTGTTATTACAAAAGGATCTACAAATTTCCTTCTTAGACGATTTTTTTACGCCGCGGATATTTTTTGCTTTAATCGTGAAAAATGTTACTAAGTAAAATTAAAAATATTCTCCAGCTAATTTATGCAACAATAAAACTCAAAAAATTATTTCGTTGATCCAACAAAATAATTTTGGATTAATAACGAAAGTTTTCTTATAACAGTAAAAACAGCCTAATAAAACGGGTTTGTTGCGATTACCATAAGTGCCGCAACGCCAATAGAGCCTTTTAAGTATATTAAAATTTACTTTTGCAATATCTTGAAAAAGTTTTAGCAACAAAAAAATTCCTCACTGTATATTGATGATAATTTTTGTTTACAAATTCTAATTTCCGGTGAAGAAAAACGAACTCAATCTAAAATCTTTAGAAATTTTTGGTCGTCATCGTAACTTTATGATTTTACATTTAAACCAATCTTTCCATACTAATTTTCGGCAGAAAGTATTAGCATATAACGTGCATAACATTTCCAATAATTTATTAGATAATTTGAAAGTTTTTATTTAACTTCGCAAGAGTATCAGAAAGGAAAAATGTTTCTCAAGTCCCACAATGCTTTGTATGATTTTTGTTATTAAAAGGAATTATTATTTTGTGGATTTAATTTTTTAATTGAGGTTTGCAGGAACTTAAGAAGGAATTCTTTTTACTTATAGATTAAAATAAGTCCTAGCTAAAGAAAGTAGCCTAACGACATATTTGGAAAAGTCGTAATCATTGTTTCTGAAAACCTTATTGGCCTTTCATTGATTAAAGTTATTTTATATCTTAACTCTGATATTTTCAAAATTTAATCTCAAATTAAAGAAAAATCATAGAACACCTTACGCGAATTAAAAAAGATTTAGGCTTTTCGCTGGAAAGTTTTAGTTTTTCAAAAGAATTTTTCTATTTTCTATCCGAGAATGAAAAAAAAGAAGTTTTTTATATATTTCCGCAAAAGTGAGTCTGGAGCACTGACGTAAGATAGGATTTGAAAGAAGAAGCCTTGACAATGATACAATACCTTGACTTTTTATTGTAATTACCAGTTATTTGTACGATTTTGATCCAACATCGGATCACAAATAATAATGTATTTTACTTCCTCATTTTCTCAAAATGAATTGTGTTGAGGAGGATTTTGGTTTACATTTCGTTTACATGTAATATTCTAAAATGCTTGAAGATTTGGTCATTGTTGCCTATGGGCGTTTCATCCAATTCATCTCGGTTCAATACGTTAACCGCGCCGCTGTTCATGTTTATTTTTGACCGTTTTGAAACTCCATCAATACGCGTATATATTCCACGCAGAATGGTATTATTACGCTCTAATATTGCCATAACGTCACCAGTGGATGTTGTTAAAACAATTCGCTCTTCGGATGGCATGGGCTTAGATGCACCATGTTTTCCTCTCAATTCAAGTGGCTTATCCTCAGGAAAAGTGTATCTTTGAAGTTGGAATACCCGGAGCTGATTTTTGTGGGGAATAAGCCTAATGAATCTCAGTTGTCCAAGTGGAAATCCGAGTATGAATGAAGAATAATACCTGGCAGGAGGAGACCTGGACCTGGCACGAAGAGAAGGCTCGGCAGAAGGAAGAGTTCTTTCTCGAGAATGTCTGGCAGGGGAATGAGAAGGTTCGCGATGAGGAACGCGAGAAATAGAGTCGTCATTAGGTGAGCGCTCGGACTGTAAACTTAACTCTGCAAGAAAAAAATGATTAAATTTTTTTTAGTACGTTGGTATACCATGTAGCAAGGCAAGACTGTGAGGACATTAAGAGAAGTGTTTTAAGGTGTAATACTTCCCACTTACAGTCCAGATGGTATAAGTTCTTCTGATAAGACTATGAGAATTTTAAAAATTCCCGACCAGTAGATAAATGTACTCTGATTTTCCAGCTTTTTCCCGGTCTCAAAAAAATTGTAGCTCATTTCAGTTCATGCAAATTAACTCCACCAAATTTTAAACTGCATTTTTTTATTAAAATTTTACTTTTTCAACTGAAAATGGTGAAAAGGTGAAAAATGTTCCAAATAGGGGAAATAGGCGACAATCTGCGATGACTGTTTAGTATCAGAGAGATTAAATTCATTTATTCTACTTACCAATAGAATGCAAAATGCCGACCACGGTAAAGATCAGAGAATAAAGAATCCTCATTTTTTGAAAATACAGGAAAAAAAGATCAACGCAGAATTTTAAGAACAGCGTAACTAATTATTATTACGATATTTCAGGTATATATACTATTCTGGGTTACTTATATTTTTCACCATCCAGAGCATTAAATGATTTATTCAATCCAGTGTTGGTTAATTCCTCGCACGTTTATTATTATTCTACCTTGAGAAACTCAAATAATTTAAAAAAAAAGTAAACGTTAAATAAAATCTCCTAAACTGACGCATTAACTTCTGTAATATGTTTTACAATCATTTTTCAATAAATTACATCATTATTCAATAATTTAAAATTTTGTGAAGCATTATAAGCATATACAGGATCCGATCGAAAAACTTGAAACGCCGTTTCCAGAAAAAAAATCATTTTTGGGAAGTTATGAGCATTTAAAATGTTATAGTTGTTTTAGAAAAAATAATTTCCGATTTCACAACACAGAATGCTCACAAACCAGGGGGAATAGCTTGATTTTTCATGAAAATAGGGGAATAATATGAAATTGAATTTTTTAAATTATAATTAACGTGGGTACCATATTGCATTCACTTTGAAACGCTTTACATTTCTACAAAACATTTTCTACAAAACAACTTAATTTTCAACCCAAAAATACGAAATTGCAACGAAAAGTTAATTCTCTATAAAATAGCTGAATTTTTTACCATCTTGTTGAATTTTGAAGCCAAAAATATGAATTTTCAGCCAAAAGCAAATTTTCAACAAAATAGTTCAATTTCACACCGGAAAAAAAACGAGTTTCCTGAAAACAATTGAATTTTCTACCAGAAAATATGAATTTTCAAATGAAAAGTTTATTTCAAACTGAATAGTTAAATTTTCAAACAAAAATGATGCTCTCTCAAAAAAGTTGTTGAATTTTCGACAAAATAATAAAAACATTCAAGCACAAAAGATACACTTTTTATCCAACAGGACGCATTTTCTATAAAATAATTAAATTTTCAACTAAATACTTAAATTTTTAACCGAATAGTTGAATCTTTAACCAAAATAGATGAAGTTTTAACTAAATGGTCGAATCAATTCTTCGCATTCTTGAACGAATTTTACCTCGCTCTAAATTTGAATTGTTTAATAGTTTACGTCTTGAACTATCTGGTGCACGATTCTACAGAATGTAAAATTCCTCAAATTTGTATAAGCCCGGCTTTTTATTACTTCACTAGAAAAAGCAATTTCAAATAAATCCTTTCCACACCATGTGTATTAGATTTTTTAAGAACTTCCTATGCAAAAAAAAGTTTCC
Organism: Andricus curvator; assembly: GCA_932195095.1. Lineage (NCBI taxonomy): Eukaryota > Metazoa > Arthropoda > Insecta > Hymenoptera > Cynipidae > Andricus > Andricus curvator. Next base: position 33,547 of record CAKNYM010028676.1, on the reverse strand, counting down.
GGAAAAATGTCGCTAATCACATTATAAGATGCCACCATTCATTTTCCCTTGCACTTTTTAAATTTAAAAATATATTTCTATCATAATATTTTGGTCATTAGGTAAAGTTTTCTCCAATATCTTTTTATTCTTTTCCTTGCAATAAACAATTTATTTAATAAATTAAAACTGAATAGGGGCGCACCTGTGCATTAGGGTGACCTCCATACAAAAAAAAACAACAAAATTTTTGGTTCTAAGAGTTCCAGAATTCCAATGTATAACACAAGCAAGTGTTTGAATCTTTTGCTACCAACAAAGTGATTGACGAGATTATTAAAGGATTATTTAAATGGCTTTTTAGATTAAGATTATATTTATTTTTTTAATAACACAACTTTTGCAATTGCCATCAATTTACAAGGCAGCTTTACTATTGATTACAACTGTAAATCGCCATTTTAACGTTTTCAATCAGTTTCAATCTGGCATTTTTGTTGCACGGAGAATCCTATCATTCTTCAGATGAAAAGAAATGAATCTGCAGGAATAAATAATTTCCTTCGTTCAAAGCTGTGATGTATCGTTGAAACTCTCTTTTTATGTACATGAAAATTCAGTTGAATCACAAAAATTGGGGTTAATTTAAAAAAAAAAGATTAACCCAAACCAATTTTTTGTGTGCATCAACCAAAGACTCCATTTAAAATAACCATATTCCGTTTGCAAATGCGACTGCATTACAAATGAAAAGTAAAATTCGAACTGGTTTAATTTATTAATATTTTAAAAAGCTAAATAGAAATTCACATTTTTACAATATTCAAGATAAATGACATGGTTATGTGCGTCTCTTGGTTATACTTTGGCTGTAAAAAACATATAGGCTCACATCATACAGTCTGTCAGTTGTTTCTTAAAAAATTCTGGCCAGAAATGGAAAAATACTAACGCCGTATTATGTCATAAAAAATCTGAAACAATCTATTGTAAAAAACGTATTATTTTTAAAATAAAAATAAATGATCCCGCGGTAAAGACAAATTTCCTATGTTCGAAAACGCGAAATAAGTGAATTTGTATCTAAAATGTTTGGTACATTTGCGACTTTAAATCTGGAACAAGGACACAAATAAATGTTACGTGATTACTGAGCAATCATAGCAAACTTTTAGTCGTGGAATGGAAACTTCTGTGAAGATAAAAATTCGAGATTCGTCGCTTTGTTTATGATAATATTATTGAGAGTAATTCGCTTTTTAGTATAGACCAGTAAAGCATTTCTCGACATTACAGGGTGACCGCATGTAAGGGAAAACCTTAAAATCATGGAAAAATTATAGGCAACAATAGTAAAATGCGAATTTCAACTGAAATCAGAACTTTAAAATGTTCTAAAAAATTATCTGTTACACCTACGCCGAAAATGCATTTTATAATTTTCTATTTCAGCTTTGCAGAAATTTCCATACGACTAAAAATTTATTCTGATTACTCAACAATCACTTAATATTTATTCAACAATCACCTAATATTGAATTGTGTCCTGGGTCCAGATTTGAAGAGAAGGCTTTTCTCTTTATTGTATTGATATTGTAAATTAGGACAAAAGAATTATTCTCTAAATCAAATAAATGATTTGTTGAATAGAAAAAAATACTTTTTTCGTTAGAAGAAATATTCTCGTTGGAACAACAAACTCTATCTTTAATTAAAATTTAAAAAAAAAGCTAGTATGTCTCTAGCCGTTGATACCCTAGTGCCAATGACCAAAAACTGCTGGAAGAATAAAAGTCGGTATTAGTTCCGCTTTTTCCATCTCCCCGACGCGCCGCTCGACAACTGTTGACCGTCGTGGCGTGTGGAAAATTTCCATCCCGTTAAAACTTCACTACCAGCACTGCCAGCACTCTCGTTGACCACCTCCCGCTCTCCCACGTCACGCTCTTCCGTTGGTAACTAGGATCTCTCCATGCAGTACCTTCTGGAACCAACAGATGTCTCTCAAGACTGTTACCGCCCCAAATTTCCCCTTCATCTCACTGTATTGCTCTCCTCACAGCCCCTACAGACACCCCTTTCTCTCCCTTAACATCCTACAAAACTGGGAGAACCACCCTTGTCCCTATCGAAGGCCCAAACTCCTGATTACAAACTCCCTTGATCCCTTGCCAACCCAACCTCACTTTCTCTACTTATGTTAACCAAATCCCACCTCACGAGTACGCTGAAAATTAATTTTTATCTCCCCAATTCACCCCACACAACCCTAGTCACCTCCTAGGCTTTCGCTCTCATACTCTACTCACACGTTTCACACAAATTCCGTACAATACTCTTAGCAGTTGCTAACTGAATGCACGGACTTTATTTGAATACGAACATGTTTCTTTATCTATGAAAAATGATTCCATTTGACGTTGTGCTATTATTTCCAATCTACTGTAGTACGGTATTTTTCTCCTGAAACATTTTCATGTGGGAATTGAACAAAAAAATTTTATCTGTTTCCGCAAAATGGATTCTGGGGAACTGAAGAAATATTAGGTCCTTAAGAATGATAATATATTGACTTTTTATTGTAATTACCAGTTATTTGCAGGATTTTGATCCGACATTGGATTACAAACAATAATGTATTCTACTTTTGCATTTTCTTTGATTGAATTATAGTGTTAAGGATTTTGGTTTACATTTCCAACGCACGAGTATATATTCCACGAAGAACTGTATTATTACGCTCTAATATTGCCAAGACGTCACCAGTGGATGTTGTTAAAACAGTTTGCTATTTGGTTGGCATGGGCACATAAGCACCATGTTTTCCTCTCAATTCAAGTGGTTTATCCTTGGGAAATGTGTATCTTCGAATTTCGAATACATGGTGCGCATTCCTGTGGAGAATAGCCCGAATAAAACTAAGGTCTTCAAGGTCATATTTAAGTACGTGGGAAGGAGGATGCCTGACAGAAGGAGACCTGGACCTGGCACGAAGAGAAGCCTCGGCAGGACGAAGAGTTTTTTCTGGAAAAGGTTCATAAGAAGGTTCACGACGAGGAACAGATGGTATGGGGTCTCCATTAGGTAAACAGTCGAACTGTGAACTTATCTCAGCAAGGAAAAATAGGATTAAATTTGTTTTCAACTACGGTTGTATATCATTAACTCTTTGCGGAAAATAGCAAGGCAAGACTTTGAGAACATTGGTGGAAGTGTTTAAAGCTGTATTACTTTTCACTAGGAGTCCTAATTGAATAAGTTTTTTTAATAAAACTATAAAAATTACAAAAATTGTCTACCAGTAAATAAATAAATTCTCAGTCTCAAAAAATTAAACCTGAATTTAACTCAAGCGAATGAACTCCAAGGCATTGTAAATTACAATTTTTAATAAAATTTTGGTTTTTTAACTGAAAAAAGGTAAGAAGTACAGAAGAAAAGATTAACGCAGAATTTTGAGAAGGGTGCAACTAATTATTATGATGATGTTTCATTTATAAATATACTGATCTGAGATACTTATATTCTACATCTTCCAAAGCATAGATCGCAAGCGGCTTATCTCTTGCCAATAAATAATTTATTTAATCCTGTGGTGCTTAATTCCTTTCTCTTAAATTATCGCTTTATATTTTATGAACCTGAAGTTCATGTGACAAAAAATCATTTTTGCCAAGTTATATACATATTGCATTTTCAACAAATTAGACCAATTTTCAATCAAATATTTTAACCAAAAACGACGATTTTTTAACCAAATATTTGAAGCGTCAAGCAAAATAGATTAATTTTCAAACAAATAAAAAAAACGAATTTTCTGAAAAACAATTGAATTAGAAATCTGAAAATATGAAGTTTGAAGAAAAAGTTAATTTTACAATCAAATAGCTGATTTTTCCACCCAAGGAGATCGAATTTACAACTATAATAGTTGAATTTCAGCCTGAACAAATTAAGTTTTAAACCAACATACTTGAATGTTTGAACGAAAAAATGGAGTTGTCAACCAAAATAGTTCATCTTTAGCAAAAAAAAAAAAAAAGAATTTTCTACAGAGCAACTGAATTTTTGACACGAAAATATGGATTTTTAACAAAAAAGTTAGTTTTCAACAAAGCAGTTGAATTTCTGACCAAAAATATAAATATTCAACAAAAAAGGATGTTCTTGAACAAAATTGTTGAATTTTCAACAAAATTATGAGCAAATTTGAGCAAAAAAGATCAAGTTTCTTGCGCTCAATTTTCCCTGGCGCTCAAGCTATGAAGCCTATTGTGCCACACCCTTAACTATTCGCTCTCAGTAGTTGACCCCAGACCTCTTGATGAAACTTAGTATGTCAATCATTGATCGCGTTATAATTTCCTCAGGTTCCATAAAGTTAGCATCTGAACCACTGTCCTGATGTCTTACTTGGGTAAATCCAGGATTTCTCTGGCTCTGTCCATCCTCTACGTATAGCTCAGGATGTATTTCGCCTGTCAGCAACTCTGGATTTGTTCCCAGTATTCCCGGTGCTTTGTTCGGATATTGCTTTTGATGGCCATCCCGATGCAGCAAGACGCTAGTCTCAGAACCGGTTCTGGTCCTACGTATTCACTTGCTGCGCCGCATTTTGCCAACTGGTCTGCCTTTTCGTTGCCCTGGATCCCTGTGTGATCAGAAACCCATATGCGACTCACTTTGTTTTTTTCTGTAAGTTGGTTTAGTGCCATTTTGCATTCCCAAACCAGGTCTGATATTATGTCTGGTTTCCCTACTGTCTGTAACCAGATTTCCCCTTGCAGGATTGGATTACCATTTCTGCTTTCCACATATCCATGCTTGGAATGCAGATACGGAAAGTTTTGGTGAAGTTGAAACACTTGCAGTTATCGCAATACGTAGGGGTACTTCACAGAGCATGAATCCTATTGCCGCTGTGGAAGTAGTCCTTATTGCTCTCGTCAAATCCCTAAACGCTAGCGTTTTTTAATCATCGTAGCCTATCCTGCATCGTTTTAAGTTCCGCCCGTGGCCACCAGACCACGGCCGCATATATGAACCTTGGTTTAAGGAGAACAGAGTAGATCCATGCAAGCCTTTTAGGCCCTAAACCCCATGGCAACCCAAAGGCTTTCCTACACATCCAAAAAGTCATGACAAACTTCCTGTATTGGGTCTCCATATACTTCGCCCAGTTCAGTTTGCTATCTAGGATTAGTCCCAGAAATTTAACTGAATCTGAAAACGTCAGCCTCCCACCACAGAATACAGGAGAGTCAACTTTCCGCATTTTGTAATTTCTCGTGAAAATAACCAGGTTGGTATTTTCCGGATTTATCGAGAGCCCTGAGCTATAGCACCAGAGCTCTACGATGTGCAGCGCCTACCTTGTAAGACCCATTAATGATTCCAAATGAGCCCCCCTGACTAGAATTACAAAGTCATCCTCATAGTCCAGTGGTCGGAACGCTCTTGACCAAGTCAGCGCACCCTGACCGGCAAACTTAGGGTCCCAATTGAAAATCTCAAAACGTCGTTTCGAGAAAAAGACTAATTTTCGAGAAAGTTTTGAGCATCTAAAATTTTATAGTTGTTCTACAACAAATAATTTCAGATTTCACTGCCCAGAATGTTCTCAACCCAGGGGGAATAGGGTGATTTTTTCATGAAAAATATTAATGTAAAATAAATGTAAACTTAAACAAAAAAATTAACGTGGGTACTATATTGAATTCAATTTAAAATGCTTTAAGTCTATCAGACTTTAAATCGTCATATGCTGCATTTTCAAAAAAATAGATGAATTTTTATCAAAATAGTTGAATCGTTAACCAAAAAAGATCAATTTTCAAGCAAGGAAAAAGGCTGTGTCTATTCGTCCCGAAAAATTGGGGGAGTTGGAAAAAGGGGATGGGCTAGCCAAGCTTATACAAAACATTAGACTAGTCATCCCGATTTTCGGGACCACAAAAATAAATTTGTAACAAAATAGTTAAATGTTTACCCGCTCCCCGCCCCAAAAAAAAAAAACAGTTTCTACAAATCATTTGAATTTTCAAACACAAAATATTAATTCTTAACAAAAATGTTAATTTTCAACTGATTAGTTCAATTTTCGACCAAAAAATATGAATTTTTAATAAAAAAGTTGATTTTCAACAAAATAGTTGAACTTTAAACCAAAAAGGTTGCTCTTTCAACTAAATTGTTGAAGTTTTGATAAGATAATAAAAAAATAAAACCATAGATTTTTTATCCAAAAGGAATAGGAATACGTATTTATATTATTTTATCTTAAGAAGCTCAGAGAGGTTAGATTTTTACGTACTAAAACTTAGTCCTATGCTTAGGACACGCCAATCACAAATTAATATTCTCAACAACATACCAGTGTTATAGAACATTAGCCTGAGTTAAAAATTAAATGTTTTAATTTTGTTTTTCCGGTATTAAATTTTTCGGTATTAAATTTTCCGGTAAATTAAATTTTTATATTCACCAATAGCCGACAAATCTCTATAAGGTGATCGACGACCCATATGTACGGCATCGTACACCATGTAGCTCAAGACGTCATCTACGGGAACTTTTTTTAATTTGAAATTGTGCCAATAGCCGAACAACCCTAAATGGTGAGTCGAAGACCCGGGTTCCAAATTGTGCCAATAGCCTATAGCATAAAGTATTTTACATTTTTCGAATGTATACTGTATAAATTTTGAAAATCAAGACAAAGAAATTATTATTTAATTAAAATAAATTTTTGGTTGAATGGAAAAAAATATTTTGGTTGGATGAACAAAATTGTCTTTGATTAAGATTCGGAAAAAAGAAAGTTATTTTGAATTTTAATCGAATGGTAATTACCGAAATATTGAGAGGTTCAGGAAGTGCAGTGCCAAGCACTAAACTTTCGAGACTTTACTTCATTCTTTCTCTTCCTGAAACATACTATCTTTGTCTTCTACAGATTAATTGTCAGGTCCTTCTCTCTCACATACTCTTCGAATCCTTTTATTAGCAAGTTCATTCCACTTTCATTCTCTGCCAGAAGCACCACATCGTCCGCGTACGCTGAAGAGTATATTGTCTTATTTCCTAAAACTATACCCCCTTTACCTTTCTTTTCCATTTTTTCTTCTTAGACTGCTAACAATATGCTGAACAACAACGGGCTTAGCGGGCATCCTTGCCTGAGACCTCTCCCTGTTCAGAACTCCTCTCCTTTCTGTTCCCCGATCCTCACCCTTGTCTTCGTCTCCGTAAAGACTTCTTTTATCCTCTCAACCAGCTCTTCATCCACGTCCCTTTCTTTCATTGCCTTCCACAAAACTTTCCTATTCACCGACTTAAAAGCTGCCTTCAAAATTTGCGAAGAGTGCGACCAGTTTTCCATTTTTCTGTCATTTTCATTTTTTTTCCAACGGCCAAACAACGCTGAAAAAACCAGTTCTCGCTAGATCACTGATCCCACCATCCTCTCTTCTCCCGCCTTTCTTCCTCATTTGGCCTAATTTCTTCCACTATCTTCTCTACCCTTCCTCTCATCTTACACAACATCTCATCCACACCTCTCCCATCTTCAATCATCACATTCTCTTCTTCCATTCTTTCCGTATATTCTCTTAGCTTATCCACTCCCCATTTGCCCATCTTTGCTTTCTTCCCTGTCGCCCCCTCCTTCTTCCTTCCCTCTCTTCTCCAATTCCCACATTTCAAGGTTGCAATGACCGGGAATTGTTCTAAACCTATTTCGTTCACTACTTCCATTCTTTCCAACAACCTCCTTATCCTTTCCTCGGCCAAAATTTAGTCTATTACTGTTTCCCCTTCTCCTGTAAACGCAAACTATCCTCACTACACTGGACTCCCTTACCTTCTATCGCCTCAATCACACCCCCATGCCTGTCGCCAAAACAAAAAAAGATAGCACAGAACAAACACGCATACTTTACCATTCGGTACCGGAAACGTAGTTGAATTAAATTTCAACACGTCAACTGCTGTGTGTCTCCATATTTCACAATACAAATACTGTAGATAATAGGTATCAATAATAGTTAGAACAAAGTTTTGGAGTTAATTAATGGTAATTCACTTATTTGCCCATGTAACATTACATACTAGGACTATAGATGAATAGTTTTATTAAATAAAAATGCAAGTATTTATTTACAGCGATACAATGAGTCTTTATATGAACCTGCAAATTATGTTCATATAATAATATTTTGACGTACTTTGCCACTAAAATTGTTTATAATAATGATTTTTATTACTTTTTGAGACTTCTTGGTAAGTGAAATTTACTTCTACAGCATTCAAATTTAACTACGAAGTTCTGGAAATTAAAAAAAAATCAAGACCTAGTTGCTTTGAATCTGTTTCTTACATCCTAAGAAATATTCCATTATTTTAATTAAATAGATTTTTTAAAGTGATAGATACGTATTTAAATTAAGTAAATCATTCATGTGTGGATCAAATAATTTAAGTTTCTTCGCGTAAAAGAAATATGTTTTTCAGGTAAATAATTATTCATCAAATGGAAAAAATATGTATCCGATGCTGAAAGTTGATACGATGATTGAAAGTAAATAATCATATACATTTAAAAACCTTTATTAAAAGTTCATTTCATTAGAAGATATCGTTATTTAAATAAACAATCTGCAGCTCCTTAATTCGAACAAATATTTGTTCCAGCAAACTAAATACTTTTTTTTTTTTTTTAATAAATACATTTGCTTTTCGTTGAAATAAGTATTTTTTTCCAACCATTTTTTTATATAGAAAAAATGTTTCATAGGACGTATTTAGTACGATAATTTCGTAGAATGAAGTACGTTTTCCTTAAATATGAACTAAGTGAAAAAACGTCGTTATTGCTTAGAAGAAATAAGAGATTTGTGTTTAAAAATTAGGCAGTTGAAGTGATTTTAAATCAAGAAAATATTTCCTTCCAGCTAACTAAATCCATATTGTTCATAATATGCATGTAAAAAAGTTGACAAAATATTAATTGATTCAAAAAACTGCATCTTTGTTTTGCAGAAAAGAGAAAGTTGTTTTGAATCAACTTAATTTATTAAAAAGCAGCTCAAAATGGAACAAATCGTTTGTAACGTTATTCTTTTTACCATATGTGAGCTTTGATTTATTTTATTTTCTTGACACCTGAATCTGTAAGGACAACTCCCATTATTATTTTAATGTTTTTATTAGCTTAGATTATTTTGTATCGAGTTTTCCTCTCGTGAATTTATTTCACGAGAAAACAGATTTCTCGACAATTTACTGTTTCCTGTTCAAGAAATTGGCCTCGAGTATGCACGTCGGTGCCAATTTTGAGAGGACGATAAACCTGAAACGAATTAATTGATTAGCTACAAGAATGTTGAAAGAAACTTTATCAGTGAATTGAAGTTCTCAATTATCGTCAAAGTGAACTTCACTTTTTGCTACTCTTATTCCCTGAAATTTAAAATAATTTTCGATCAAGAATTCCCTGGAAATATAATTGTCCTCAAGCTCAGGGTCAACAATTGCACTCATCTGAAAAGTTCTCATGATTGTAATTTTACCAATTTATCAATTGATCACGCTTGGGTAGGCCAACTTTCATTATAAAGTTCATTATATATTCCTATGCAATTATTATCCTTGTTTTGCGAATTAATTTGAATTAGTGACATTCTCGATTATGCGCGTGTTAGCGAGCGGATTCCTACAGATTTTCCCTCCCCAGAGAAGGACTGAGATTCAAATTATTAACGACTTTATTGAACGAGACGCCATTCTGTGCAAATCTGGTGCAATATTTGTTCTCCAGAATGTTGTCTCATTTTCCTAACTAATTACTGCTTTCAATTAATTTAATATTCTTAGGCCAAGTTTCTTTGCTGGTGCCAGATCAAATTTAGAATGAAAATTTTTCCACCTTTTCGCAACCGTATGGTTGGAAAAATTCATAGCTCTATCTTGGGAATTTTACTAATTCCCAAAAGTACTATAAATTTTTCTATCAAAATAATTAATCAATCAATGGTGAGTTACTGGTGTTTATAGCAGCTCATTTCTCATTAGTTGAGCTCCCGTATGGAAACGGGTTGAAAGACCAATGAGAAATTGATTTGGATCGTCAGACACATCACTAATAATTGATTAATCTAATTTACCCTCAAACTCATTATTATCAATTTGAACATAATTAATTTAGAGCGGTCATGCTGGCATTCTTGAGCTCCCACCCAGTAGTGGGTTGAAGAAGAATGAAAGATCTGATAGATCTCCAGCACACCTCTAATTAATTCTGTTGACAGGTCCTGAGCGGGGCAGGTTGATAAAAATTTATTTTTCTGATATAAAATTAAAAAATTCCAATATGGAATCCTGCAAAGAAAATCAAATTTGTCCCCAGTCCTTCTTATTAATTCACTACCTGCATTGCGATCGCGAACCTTCGAATTGGAGAACGGAATTCCTAGAACGCATATGAGTCCGAGAGTCAAAGAGCCAATCGTGCTGTTCTCCAGAACAGTTAAGCGCAGACTGGCGATTCAGTCGTTCTTCGGTAATGATAGCGGTCTCGTTGCCGCGGCCCTCACATCCCCTCTTTTCAGACAGGCTGCGCACGCAACCGCACCTGTTTCACGTAGCGGTACATGCGACCTATATAACTCTTTCGACCAGGAATTCGCAAGTCACTCAGTGGCGTATTTATTTTCGGTTTCACCACCTGTTGGGCGTATTTCATAAGTATGAAATTACAATTTCATACTGAACCGTTTCAAGTTCAATATATCTAATTAACTGATTGCATAATGTTGTTTTCTGCAGCAATAGCCTATATTAATTTTTCTCCCGAAATATGTTCGTCTGAGAATTGAAAAAAAAACACTTTCATAACTGTTCTCGCAAAATGGAGTCTGGGGAATTGCAGAAATATTTAAGTCTCAAGAATGATAATACATGGAGTTTTTATTGTAATTACCAGTTATTTGTAGGATTTCGATCCGACATCAGATCACAAACCATAATCTATTTTACTTTTAAATTTTCTTAAATTCAATTATGGTGTGCAGGATTTTGGTTTACAATTCGTTTAGATGTAATATTCTAAAATTCTTATTGATTTTATTATGGTTGCCAATGGGAGTTTCATCTATTTCATCTTGGTTCAATAAGTTAACCGCGCCTGTGTTTATATTTATTTTCGCCCGTTTGCCAACGCCATTAACACGAGTATATATTCCACGAATGAATGTCTTATTACGCTCCAGTATTGCCAAGACGTCACCAGTGGATGTTGTTAAAACAATTCGCTCTTCGATTGGCATAGGCATACGTGAACGATGTGCTCCTCTTAATTCAAGTGGCTTACCCTCAGGAAAAGTGTATCTTCGAATTTCAAATACCTTGTGCGGATTCCTGAGGGGAATGAGCCGAATAACACTAAGGTCCTCAAGTTCATATCTAAGTACGAAGGAAGTAGGATATCTGATAGGAGGAGACCTGGACCTGGCATGAAGAGAAGGCTCGGCAGGAGAAAGAGTTCTTTCTGGAGAATGTCTATGAGGAGAATTAGAAGATTCACGACGAGGAACATATGGAATAGGGTCGCCATTTGGTAAACAGTCGAACTGTGAACTAAACTCTGCAAAAAGAAATTGGATCAAGTTTATTTTCAACTGCGTTTGTATATCATAAACTCTTTGTGGCAAAACAGCAAGGCAAGCCTTTGAGGACATTAGGGGAAGTGTCTAAAGCTGTATTTTTTCACTAGGAGTCATAGTTTTAAACAATTTCTTCTAATAAAACTCACGCGAATGAACTCCAAGGCATTGTAAATTACAATTTTGAATAAAATTTTATTTTTTCAACTGAAAAAAGGTGAGAAGGCGACAAATTTCAAAAAATGGGAAAATAGGTGACTTGTTAAGTAGCTAAAAGATTATAATAATTTATTCTACTTACCAATAGAATTCAGATTAATAACTATGGTGAAGATCAGAGTATAAAGCATCCTCATTTTTTCAAAACACAGGAAACAAAGTTGAAGCAGAATTTTAAGAACAGCGTAACTAATTATGATTGTGGTGTTTCATGTATAAATATCCTATTCTGAGATACTTATATTCTACATATTCCAGTGCATAGACCGTAAGCCTCTTATCTCTCGGCAATGAATGATTTATTCCATCCTGTGGTGGTTAATTCCTCGCACGTTTATTTTGCATTGGAAAACTCAGATAATAAAAAAAAATTAAATCGCTAATTAGGGTCTCTTAAATTGTCGCACTATATTTTATGATCCTGCAGTTCATGCGAGAAAAAATCATTTTCGACAAGCTATAAGCATTTAAAATTTTGGACTTGTTTTCTAAAAAATAATTTCAGACTTTATATCAAAAAATGCTCTAAAATCAGGGGAAATTGAGTAATTTTTTACAAAAATAGGGAAATAATAGGGAAGTTATTTGTCCAAAATAAAATTAACATAGGTACCATACTGAATGAAATTTGAACCGTTTAAGTTTCTAAGATTCAAATCGTATCAGATTGCATTTTCAACAAAATAGACCAATTTTCAATGAAATATTTCAGCCAGAAAAGACGATTTTTCAACAGAAATTTTCAAACCAAAAAAACGAGTTGTCAACCAAATAGTTGAATCTTTATCCAAAAAACGAATTATCTACAAAGAAATCGAATTTTCAACCTGAAAATATGGATTTTCAACAAAAAAGTTACTTTTCAAACAAATAGTCAAATTTCTGACCAAAATCTTAGGTTCCATAAAATGAGCCCCAAGGATTTGCTGCCTGAGCCTAGCTAATGCACTATGCTAATTGAAGTGGTTGTGCCCAGTTAGCATCTGAACCACTGTCCTTATGTCTTTCTTGGAAAAACCCAGGATTTCCCTGGCTCGGTCCATCCTGTACGTATAACAGCAAGATCCTAGTCTCAGTGCAGGTTCCGGTCCTATGTATTCACTTGCTGCGCGGCATTTTGCCATCTGGTCCGCTTTTTCGTTGCCTTTCATCCCTGTGTGACTAGAGACTCATACGAGAGCCACTTCGTTTTCTTCTGCAAGTTAGTTTATTGCCATTTTGCATTCCCAAACCAGTTCTGATGCTATTTCTGGTTTCACCACTGCAGTTAATGTCGCTTAGCTGTCCGAGCAGATCGTAATCTGCCTGCCAGTAGCGTTTCCTTCTATTATTGTTTCAGGACAGCGAAGAACGGCCAGGACATCCGCTGGAAAGTCAGTAGCATATCGTCCAAGTGGAATCCCCATCCCCCTCCTTCTCGTGCTATCATAGAACCCTGCTCCTACGCGGAAAGATTTGGTGAAGATGAAGCGTTTTGTTATTTTACCTTGCCTCATGTCTAGAATCGGCAGTGCGCTGATTTCACTTCAGAGCCTAGCGTGCCTAGTCCCCCGAGTTAATTTATTTACTCTTGCCAGGCGGCTCATCACGTGTGTCGTCCTTGCAGTTATCGCTACATGTAGGGGTTCTTCACAGAGCATGAATCCTATCGCCGCTGTGGGAGTAATCCTTATTGCTCCCGTCAAACCCATAAAGTCTAGCGTTTGTAAAAGTCGCAGCCTGTTCTGCATCGTTTTAAATTCCGCACGTGGCCACCAGACCACGGTCGCATATAGGAGCCTTGGTTTAAGGACAGCAGTGTAGAGCCATGCAAGCATTTTAGGCCCTAGACCCGACGTCAACCCAAAGGCCTGCACATCCAAAAAGTCATGACAAACTCCCTGCACTGGGTCTCCAGGTGCTTCGCCCAGTTCAGTTTGCTATTTAGGATTAGTCCCAGATATTCAACTGAATCTTAAAATTTTAGCCTCCCACCACAGAATACAGGAGAGTCAACTTCCCGCATTTTGTAATTTCTCGTGAAAATGACCAGGCTGGTCTTTTCGGGAATTATCGAGAGCCCTGAGCTTTCGCATCAGAGCGCCGACCTTGCAAAACCCATCAAAGTTTCTAGATGAGCCCCCCTGACTAGGATTACAAAGTCATCTGCATAGCCCTGAGTAAAGTACCCCTCTTTATTTACCCTACGATAGAGGCCGTCCACTACAATGCACCACAAGACGGGCGACAGGACACCCCCCTCCACCGTGGGCAACCCCGTGGCGCTATTCCTCTAACTATGCCTTCCCCCCATCTGGTTTCGAGTATCCTCCAGCGTGGCATGCTTCCTATCCAGCTGGCTGGCTGGTCTGGCACGCCACACCTCAAAGCTTCTTGACAGATGACTTCTGCAGAAGTATTGTTAGAGGCACCCTCTTTATCCAAGAAAGTGCCCACAGCATACCGCTTTTGTTTCAGCTGCTGCTCCAATTTTACCACGACAGCATGGAGCGCAGTTTCTAGCATGCAGCCCGCCTGAAGAGCATGCTGCCCTGTGTGCAGCGGGGAGGCTGAAAGCACCTCATCTCTGATATATCTCTCGACAAGATTCTCCAACGTCTTCAGGATAAAAGACGTTGAACTGATCAGCCGGATATCTTTTACAACGAAACCCATGCCTTTTTGTGAAAGCGCTGAATAAACGCCATCCGCCCCTGTCCATTTCAAGGGACAGAAAACCCTTACGGCCCATTTCACCTTTTTGTTATCAACGACCTTGGAGGCGAAATTTCAATCAGCCTTCTCCATATCTTAACCCCAGCCTTCCTCCTCTTGGCCGGTTTTGATTTGCTAAATACCCAGGATCTTGTGGAGCCTCTCTGTTTCTGAAATGTCTTTTGATTCCTCGCAGAAGCCCCTCCAATCCTATTGATAATACTTTCTTATATTTTTATTATATTCATACTGGGCCGTTTCATAGATGTCCCTGTCTGAAGGCAATTTAGTTCCATTTGCTGTGCTGCACAACGCTCTGGTCTTTTTACGGAGTTTATCTAGGTAGATATTCCACCATTCTGCTCCTTTCCTAGACTGAATTGTGCTTGTTGGGCGTGCTCTAACTCATCAATGGTACCATAGCTTGTGAATAATTCCACAAGCCTCCCTTTGAGTTTCTCTTTATATGAGTCCCAAAGTGTATTTCATGGTTCCTGATATTTGAAAGCGCCGGTTTTCCTAGGGTTAACCGAAACAAGATACATTTGTGGTTCGAGTGAGACTCCTCATCGGAGACTCTCTAGCCCACTACCTTTCTCCTCAGTTCATCCGAACATAGAGTCAAATCGAGAACCTCAATCCTGTTTTTAATCTGGAATTTGGAAGTATCACCCCTATTCATAATCTCCAGCCTAGTGCCCGCTAGGTATTCGATTAAATCTCTCCCTCTGTCATTTATGTTTGTGCTCCCCCACAGCGTATGGTGGGAGTTTGCATCACAGCCCAACAGCAGAGGAATCCTGTTCTTCTGGCAGTGCCGAATTAATCTCCACGTCTCTGGGAGTTGGGGTCCCTCAGCATCGCCCGGGAAATAAGCCGAGACAATAACCACCTCTAGTCTTTCTCCACTTCTGCCCCTATGTCTCACCTTGATAACAGTGAGATCTCTGGAGCAGAGCTTAGGCACTAAGATCGCATCCATACCCTTGACGTCTATGCATGCCCTTGGCGTTTTTTCGCGTAGCCCCATATATATGGACGATCTTGGTCTCCCTTTTAACCCGAAAAAATGAATGTTCAATAAGAAAGTTTCTACAAATCTTTTGAATTTTCGAACACAAAATATTAATTTTCAACAAAAAAGTTCATTTTAAAACTGACTAGTTCAATTTTCGACCAAAGAATATGAATTTTCAATAAAAAATTTAATTTTCAACGAAATAGTTGAACTTTCAACCAAAAAGAATGTTCTACCAACAAAGTTGTTGAATTTTAGACAAAATAATATAATGAAAGCATTCTTTTTTTTATTCATAAGGACAAGTTTTCTACAAAATAATTAATACTAGAACAACGTACTGGGGTACAAGTGTACCTTAAGAAAAATTCAATCGCTGCAAACGCTTCTTTCAAGTCGAAACTCTATCCACAATTCAATGTCACTGCCTGGGAGTGTCGAGCGTCAACCAAATTCATACGGCGTGGGGTACGTTTGTTACCCATTGTAATTATACATTTCTGAGAAAACACCATGCTCATAATCTTTTCCTGATATTCCAAGATGTCCTCTTTAAAACGAGGTTAAAACTTTCAAATCGGTTGATTAGGAAATAATTCAGAATTTTGTTTAAATACTCATTTTTGTATATTTTGACACTTTTTGCCCTTTAAACGATTTTTTTCGCGAATATATGTTTTATAAATTTAACTTTATCACATGCCATTCTCTTTTTTATTGAAAAACGAAGAGATTGATGTGTAATGGAACCGTATTTTCACATATCAGAAGTGTGTTACGCGAATGAGAATGTTGGTGAACGATTGTACCCCATGATGGGAAGGCAAAAAAAATGATAGGTGGGTTCCAGGAATAAATTTTCAACTGAATATCCATTAGTTTATGATTTAAAATAGAAAAATTGAATAATCTCTTTAAAAGCAAGAGTTCCAACAATTTGGTAATATTTGCAAGTAAGCTTCTTTGTAGGTATTACCACAATATAAATTAAGTGGAGCGGGAAACGCGAGGTAGATTTTTCAAATATAAACGTAATAATTTTAAAATTAAAAATGTTTTTGGTACCGTTTAAAAAATAATGTTTATAATGTTAAAAGAATGGGAATTCGAAAATATCTTACCAAAGCATGGGTAACGACTGAATGGTAAAAAGGCTCAAGTTTTGCTGTTGCCGATAGCCGACGAGAACTTTTTTGAATTTGAAATTGTTTCAATATCCGAACAACCCTAATTGGTGAGTCAAAGACCCGCGAGCACCGTATCGTGTATCAGGTATTTGAAGATGTCATCTACGAAAATTAAAAAAAAATGTAAATGTTGTCAATAGCCAAAACAACTCCAAATGGTAAGTCGACGACCCTGGTGCCAAATTGTGCCAATAGCATAAAGTATTTTTACACTTTTGCTAACTTTTTACATACATTAATTAAATTTATAATTTTAAATTGTTTTTAAATTTATTAATTTAATTTTTTTGAAACACAAGACTGCCAAGACTTCGCAATCTTGACCAATTCCTAACCCACTCGAAATTAGAATGTTCCCTATTTGTCACAATACCGCAAAAGCTTTGAAATCTTGTACCATTTTTATTCCACTATAACTTATAAGGTTTGCAGTGACTCACAAGACAGTGAAGCCTTCGCAAACTTAACCCATTCTTATCCCAATCCAAATCAGAATGCTCTCATTAAGTGACAAGACCGTGAAGCCTTTGAAATCTTGAACCATTCCTACTCCACTGTGAATTGTAATGTGGACGGTGGGTCAGAAAACCGCAAATCCTCAGCATTCTTGACCCAATTTTACCTCACTCTAAATAAGGATGTTCACATACCTGTCACTTCAAATAAAGTTCCATTAAAAACGAATCTACGGAAAAATGTAATCGTGAACAAGAGCGGAAGACACACCTCGACCAGGAGCACTCACCAAAAATTGTTCATTCAGATTATTCATTCCTTGCATGCATCTGTTCCCATGTTTACAATTGCCACCTGTCAAAAATTGGAGATCGACAAAAACACCACGGAAGCCAGGGATAAGTCGTCACATCAGAGGTTTAGCAGGAGTCACTAACGCTCCCTGAGTAAAGGACCCATTATTAACCCATAGTCTTACCATCCCACGTCTTCATTTTCCGATCTCAATACAAAATGGCGGGCCTCAAACATCCTGTCTAATTAGTTCTGCACCTGGTCGCCATTATCTATTATTCTCTGTGCGCCATGTCAGCGAGGCGTGACGTCACAATATCCAAGCCGTTGACAACTCCATGTCAACCAGGGTTGGATACTGCCACGTCGAAGGATTGACAAAAATTCTTAACACACCCTGGAATAATTACCGATGAGTAACGTACAATTATCACACGCAACCATTCCACCACCATGATTACTGATTTTGATCGGAGTCAGCGGTGGGCCATGAGCATCTGGACCAATCAGATTCTCACCAGGTGCCGCCATCTTTTCCCATCCTCCGAACCCCATGTCAGGGAGGCGCGACGTCAAAGAATCACGGCCGACCACATGAACCTAGCGTATCTAAACTCGTCCTCGTTAACCATCACTGGACGCGTGACGTCACGATTTGTACGCTGTTACAAGATGATCAGAAACCTGGTGAGTGTGGGCTCATTGGTCGTCGGACGGACTATCAAATGAACCTATTAACAATAGAATGCAGCGATCGTGGAGGAACTATTACCGAATAAATCAAGTTACGTGAAAACTGTAAAACTCGGTAACGTCATGACCATTGTCAAACTCAAAAATGTAAACCTAGGAATATGGTTGTCTTATTTACATCTGTACATATATTTATATATTGTTGCGAATAATTGTTTATAGTTCTAGTCAGTGATTATTTAGTTTTCAGTTATCCCGGTAGTTGCGTTGCGACTCTATATTTGTGAACGCGCCTTAACGAGAGCACCCTTTGAGTTTACGGTCGTGGCGCGTTGCTTAACTCTGTCACTTTCGTTCTTGGTCTAATGGCAGCACCACGTGCCACGTTCGTAAAATTGATGGGAAAGTCGATTTTGTATTGGAAATTTTGATTGAGTATCCAGAATTATTGAATTGAACATTAATTTGCAGAATTATATAACTTGGGTTATTATACTAGAGGAAATGTCTAAGGTAAATGTATTTCTGTACGCCGGAAAGCGACGCAATGGGGGATTTTAGCCAGACATGTTGGCTTTGCTCCGATCCAACCCGTCGCAACGGTCTCCCTCCACAAGGTCACGAACTGCGGAAATGTTGCTTTGGGTCACAGTCGCCTTGCGACGGTGGTCATGTCTCTCGTTTTCAACCTTCTCTCGTCGCTCAGAGAAAGTTTTATACTAAAAGCACACGCGGGTCTTTAATAGGGTGGATGTCCCGAACTCTTTATACAGTCTTCGGAGAATTGCAGCTGGGCGGATCCCCTCCTTTCTAAGGGATTTTATTATAATCCGTTGCGCTTATGACGGATGGACTTCATTCTCAGTCATCTTCTGGCAAATTTCCGCGTTTACTCGACATAGTTTTCGGGCTAGAGTCACACTCATAACAACCCTCCCCCCCTCCCACCTCCCGGAAAGTCCCATTGTCGTACATCATCTTCTGTGAAAATTTGGTTGAATCTAACAAATTGGGGTTAATTCTGAGTGTACTAAGTTTAAAGAAAGTTTTACACCACGATCTATGATGTCAATACAACAATCTGTGACTTATTCTTAATAAATTCTGTCCAGGAACCGAAAACTACTAACGCCGAATTAAATCTTAAAATCTGAGACAATCTATTGTGAAAAGATATCATTCATATTATAAAAGGAAATGATGCCACAAATTTTCTATCTTCAAAATCACGGAATGAGTGAAATTGTTTGAAAAGTTTGGGTACATTTGCGACTTTCAAGGAACAACCGTTTGAAAGTTTATCTTTTGCGTCATAGTCATAATTTGTAAAATCTTGCGTTCTACTCATCGCCAAATCTAGAAAATGATTTCAAAAAATTTGTAGAATAAAAAAATTAAAAGCTAATATTAATCTTTAGATCTGAACCAAGGACATCAATAAGTGTTACGTGAATGCTGAGTAATCATAACAAATTTTTAGTTGTGGAATGGAAATTTATGTGAAGATAAAATTTTGAGATTCGTTGCTTGTGTTCAGTTCTTATACGATACAAGGTCAAATGTCATATATACTCCTTTTCGAATTTTTAAAATTCAACCATAATCTTTCATTTATGATAGTATTATCCAGATTTCTCCGTTGCACCTACGCTGAAAATATTGTTCTCTAATTAAATCGATGCTTCAAAGTGATAGATACGTATTTAAATCAAGTGAATCATTTATGTGTGGATCAAGTAATCTAGGTTTCTTTGAGTCTGTAAAAAACTCGAAAATTTAGAACATTACCATCAATTTGCGGTCGATATACAAAAACTTTGGTCAGCATTGGCGTGGTTAATTGAAAATAATCTTTTCTACTGAAACGTTCAAATCGACTACAATAATTTGAATATTTATGCTTCATAGATATGCGCAATTATGCAAGATGCAAATGAAACCAATCACCAGCAAGTAGAAAATAGCAACGAGGAACAACCCGTTCTTCCCGCAGTCTCTAAAATGAAGAAAATTGACAAAGGAGGATGCATGGCTATTTGATGACATGGTAGTTTATATCAAGGTCATTTGAGATTTCCTGAATGTAGTAGAGGAAAACAATGCACTGCCAATTCTGCGGTCTTAATAGTTATCGCTGAATTTTGAAGCAGGTATTCGGAGACTATAGACATGATTCTCTTATTACGAGACACATTTTATACAGAAAGTAGAAATAGCATTGCGGCAGATGATAAAACTGAAGCTAACAGAGAATATTTTAGGAATTCTGAATTGTACTCTACTGTTCAGGTGTACTCAAAGTTCTGCACTTTGAATATTTGTAGCGACAGACAGGGAATTAATTACCATATTGACATTGACAATTTTGCAGCAGGATTTCCTTAGTTAATTCAGGGCTTAAAACATTATTTTGAAAATCACAACACGGGCGTGGTAACATGTAATGGAACCTTTGCTGCTCTTATGGAAGTTCGAAAGCAGTATTGGCAATTTGATTCTCACTGAAGAGGAAAAATGGGGAAAGCAACGCAGAATGGAGCTGCGTGCCTGATGAGATATCCATTTATGCATTTCTTGGTTTTATATTGCTAAAAAGTAACATTCCAAACTCAAACAATTCTGTTTTAGGGAGCTTGTATGTACTAAGACTAATACGTGTTACCGTACAACCAGATCATGAAAATTGATCTTCTTCCCAGGTTACCGATACTGTACATCACATTAATCATTCTGGTAATCAAAACGCCCAACAAGAGGATGCAGACGATAACAATAATTTGATTATCACAAATTCTGCTTTGTGCTTCATCGATTATGATATACCAGAATTAAAATCTGTTCTTCAATCAAATGCAACCAATGTTGTATTGTACATTTTTCAAAGGGAAATGGCGCTACTTTCGCAAATATATATTGAACGTAGAGCTGAAGAATCAGCTTGGTTCTATCTACTTCCTTATTTTGAGGTTATTAAAAGAGAGTGCTTTTATTTTAGGAGAAAAAATTACTAACTTCTGGTTGAGAATTGAATTTCAGAATAGTGGATGCCCTCACTTGCATATGCTGATTTGGATCGAAGGTCTTCCTCTATTTGATAAGCTGTCAAAGATGCTATCAGTTCAACTCGTAGATACGAAGGTGATATAGGGAAGCAGTTGTTTACAGTATCCATGGCCATTTAAAAACATCGACAAGTTTCCGCTCCGGAATGTGCTTTCAGACTTTGTCACCGAAAATTAAGAGACAGCTCCAGAACGTCAGTGTTTCTAAATAATTGTTTTTCAGAACAGCGATACCGTATGCTGCAGATGTTCGGTAATCAGGGTGAGGTTCACATAAAAATATTTGTTCGTTACGTTTTGCGTCCAAACAATTTGGAAAATCTAAGTATAGCTCAGTTTCCAAACGTACTCATTTAGCAATTTTTACCAGAGACACATTTTCCATCAATCATTTTTTTTTCTATCAAACAATTAAATACCTTTATGCAAGCAGTTATCATTCAACAACACTTGTGATTGTTATCGACAATTATTACACAAAATTCACATTTTGGAACATGTCATTTTTTTCTACAGGGTATAATATATATTATAATATAAATTACCAACGAAATTGCCAGTTGTCAACATATAATGATAATCATCATTATATTGATCAATTCTTATAAAAGGAATCGCTGTTTTTGGTCTTTTTCAACTTAGAAGGTTCTTTTTTTCGACGACATATAATTCTCAGGATAAAAATAATTCATTTCGCCGAGAAGAAGAACCTTGCAAATAAAAGAAGTTTAGAATGTGAATTTGTTTATGAGAATTTTTAAAAACAATGATGAATATATTGTTGAATAACAATCCATTATGTTAGAATATTATTCTTCAGATGAAAAGAAATGACACTGTAGAAAAGAAAAATTGTGTTTGTTATTTAATGCGGTATAAGTGCATTTGATCACAAAAATTATTAATAACAATGACAATTGGTGTTTAAAGACAATTTTTTGTGACAGGATATAATTTTTAGATCAAGAGAAATGATCCCGCAGTGAAAAATATTTTTTGTAGATTAAAATAACAACCGTTCAAAGTCCAAGGTCTTTCCAGCAAAATCATCGTGTCGTAATCTTGCGTTCAACTTATCGCCAAATCTTGCAAATTGTTCCTAACGATTTGTTTGATTCATCAACTCAAACATATTATATCTCTTTCAATCCGAACCAAGGACACGAATAAATATTACGTGATTGATAAGTAATCAGAAAAATATTTACCCATGGAATGGAAATTTCCGCGAAGATGAAAATACGAGATTTGTCGCATCTGTTAATTTTTTATCATGATCAATCTTTGAAAAAATAAATATTTGGCTACGAAACTTACCAAAGGACGTACAAAAGGAACTCCCAAAGTACGTAATTTTGTATGCCAATTTGGGAAGTCCTTTGGTACATCGTTTAAATTCAAAATTAATGGGACAGGTGTGTGTGAAGTTCTTATTATTTAGGAAATAAACTTTAATCGGTGATTGGGCTAAATGTTTTCATTATGCTCCAAATAATTCAAGGAAAGAGGAAAGGGACACAAGAAGAGCATTCGATTTACATTATATTGGAATATTTGACAATTGTGAGTTTGAGTCGTTCAACAAATTTAAATTCAATCGAGAAATTCTGGATTTAAACTCATTTAAATAACTTAGTTTTATTCTTCTAGAACAATCATTTCCTTTTTGTCGTTAGAACCGTCTTCTTCGGAAGCTGCTGACGAAAAGGTGAACGATGACAGGGTTTATTTTGGTCCTTGACAACGTTGTTCTCTTAGTTACTGGCTGGGTTTTGTTTTTCTTCTGATGGGTCGCATTTCATTACATTCCACAGGATATCAATTCAAATTCAGGGCCATGTTTTTTAAAGTTGATATTCTCTAATTCAATATTCGTAATTTTATGAATTAATTGGGAAGATCCAAGTTGATTCGGTCCAAAAGATAGTAAATCAACATAACATACGGGCCTGGGGCAATAGAAGGTTCAGAACCTAAAGTTTGAACATATTGATGAAGCCTTCTAAGATTCGGAAAAATGATGAATTTCACGCCAGCTGAAGAAGTCAAATGGAACCAAGGAACCAGCGAATGTACAAGTGGCATTCCAAAATTATTTCAAAATTTCTTAGGTACGACAAAAAGTATGCTGGAGAACATCAACGTTAGAACGGGATGAAAAAGGCGGGAATATTCAAAAGGCCAAAGCCTAAAAAGGCATCTAAAGTTTCTTTACTCCAATTTTCTTGATGAGTCAGGCTGCAAAACAGGAGTTTCATGAAATAGGGAAAAATACAGGCAAAATCAGTTCTCAAAATTAAAATATTCTAAATCAACAGTTGGCCAAGTCTCGAAATACTGTGTAGCTTCTGAAATCGCGAAGATTGAATCAAGCGTTTCTGAAAATCTAATAATAAATTAATCAAAACTTAATTTGTGTGAGTTTTAAACTTCGTATGGAATTGTATGGCTTCACAAGGTATTCCACGAAGATTTGTATTACCGCGCCCAATATTGCTAAGACTTCACCAGTGGATGCTGTTTAAAAAATTTGCTTTTCGATTGGCATGGGCACAAATGCACCACTTACTAATTTCCATTCAAGTGGTTTATTGAAAGTAAAAGTGTATCTTTGAATTTAGATTACCCGGTGCAGATTCTTGTAGGGAATTAGCCGAATAAAACTGAGGTCTTTAAGTAGAAATCCGAATATGAATAACGAATGACACCTGGCAGGAGAAGACCTGGACCTGGCACGAAGAGAAGGTTCTGCAGAAGGAAGAGTCTTTGCTGGGGAGTGTCTGTCAGGAGATTAAGGAGGTCCACGACGAGAAACACATGGAATAGGGTCGATATTAAGTAAACATTCGAACTGTGAAGATACCTCTGCAAGAAGAAAGTCGATTAAATGTATTTTCAACAACGTTAGTATATCATGAACTCCTTGCAGCAAAATTAAGAGGCAAGACTGATATCTACCAAATATCCCTGCTTTATTACAAAACACTCAGCCATTGATGTCATCAAGGCTTCACTGAGAGTGCGATTAATATCGCCCACGAATTGTTTTTGATCGTTCGTGTTAGGCATTTTGTAAAAGTTGCGATGAATTTATATATATTCAATCCATGAAGCAACCTTAGAATTGAAGTTTGTTGTAGGGTGTAATGTTATAACTGCGTTCATTTACACATTCGTTATAATACAAGTGGATTGTCTGACCATAATCGCGCGTTGATTATTAACTAGGAGTTGCCTCCGTTGCTCAGTTGAAAAAGCGGTAAAGGCTAGACAGTTGCGCTTAGACAAGGAACGAATAAAAAGTTTGAATGAATTTATTTCCGCGTTTCCTTGAGGGGTGTTTTTAATGGTAAATGTGTGTAAGTTTTTTTTAGGCATGATTGACTTTGGTTAGTCACTTTATTCAAATACTGCAAATTCTATTCACCGCGAATGTTTGAAAGCGTTGTTGCAATATTAGTAAACGGTCTGATCGTAACGCGTACCTATCACTGGTAAGCGGCTGCCTCCGTGGTCCAGTAGAAAAGGCAGTACTGGTTAGACGATGAGAAACACTGTGCAGATTGAAGGTCTATGATTGCATTTAATTCTGCAATGACAGATCGACCTGTCATAGACTGGACAAGTTAATGATAATTTCAGAATCCCGTTTGATTAAAAACACTGACTTTAAAATAAAGTTTGGATCTATGTTGTAGCTGGTTTTCTGTTTGATGGATTGAAGTTATGATTTTAAATTTTGTTTATCGTTAAAATCGCTGGAGTTTGTAACGAATGAATCCATTGTAGGAATTCCATTCACGGGTGATCAATCTGCAAAATAGAGATTCTTACATTGGATTCAAACTTGCTTTGAAATAAAAGGCAATTAAATATGTAAAATATTGTAACTTTGCAATGGTTTATTTGAATTAACTTTATGACGAGAGCTCGATTTATCTAAAGGTGATGAATCCCTAAAGGAACTCAAGAGTGAATAGGATATATGTTATAGTAATCTTTAAACTATTTAAGTTATTTAATTCACGGATGAAAGACCGATAGCAACTACAGTTCGAATCGTAACAGAAGAGAAAAAATAACGATATTAATACAAAAATTATATGATCTGAATCGCGTTTAGTTGAAAACGCAGATTTTTAAATTGGAAATCCTGTCTTTAATCGAATGTTTGATCAGTTTATTGTTCGCTACTGGCTCATAAATGCTTCAAATGGCCAGAATTGCCTTTTTTAATTAGTTGATCAATTAATATATCTAAAAAAAAAGGTGAAGATTTTAAATTAATTAAATTTTCAATTCTTTAATCATCTTTTAGATGAGAATTCTACTCGGTTGTGATTTATTCACGCACTTTCGAGTTTAAATTGTGAAATTCCTAAACAGAATTTTTATTTCAAAAAGGTTGTTACACTACCGGTCAAAATTGTGGGATCGGCAGATCGGCAGATCGGTTAGGCTACTGCCTAACGAGTCGAGCGAACTGTCAATCCGCCGCATCAAAAACCTTTCGTGCGTCGCTTAAGAAATAAAGTCCTAACTCGAAAACTAATAAGAATTTTTGAGTGTTCTTGGTCTTAATTTAAAGCTGAGACCTCAGGCTTCATTTGAGCAAAGTTCCAAATTTTTCCTGTCACTTCCCTAAAGCATGCAGCGAGTTGAATTTGAGAAATGAAAATTCGTCAAAATCTGAAATTACATCGATCTTTCTCACACGCTATCTCGACTTCTATTCAACAAAAATACTTCAGCAATAGCTCAATCGACGCGAAATTTTATATTCTTTCAAACGATTTTTTTAAATATTTCTAGCTCAATTTTTCACGGAGATAGACGCTTTTAAAGACGAGCGTGATTTTAATACAAATTTTGTAGGTGGTCCCACAATTTTGACCGGTAGTGTAGTTCGCGGAAACGATCTTGAACGCGATTGTGGAATAATGATCTTCGATGAGGTTGATTTCAACCCTTCACTTGTACAATCCTGCTACAAGGAGAACATACAAGGTTAATTCAGGGTATTTCGTAAGATTATTTATTAACGATGAAAGAGCTTGCGAGCACGCGAAGTATACCAACGCCTATCATGCACTTCGAACTTTGCCTGGCACCGAAGGTGACCGTGCAACGTATCTCAGAAGGACTTATACTGTCGAGTTCCGATGAAATGGCTATCTTAAAACTACATTGAAGTTAAATTGTTAATAAAAGCACTGACTTTAAACGAAAAGTGGCAATCCCACCGCTGCCACCAAATCAGCTGTCACGTCTCGAGCAAAGGCGAAGGTAGGTTGGTAATAGGGTAGGTAAGGGAGGTTAAATTGACTCATTAATTCAGGTTGGTAAAACCTGACAATTTCTATTATTGTGGGATCGCTTGCACTTCATCAACCCAAGGGGATTGTGTGAATTCAGAATATATAACAGTAATTGAAATGATAAATGTTTATTGGAATATGAGAATAGAAAAGGAATTACAGTAAAATTAATAGATACAATCTTACGCTACCTTCCAGTCCGAAAGGGCAAGAGAAGATCTGTATGTCGATGATATCCCCGATTTGTTGTGGAATATCGACGGAATTATACCGGGTGTTCTCATTGACTTGCATGAGTAATCCGAAATCAATCTATACGACGACCGAAAGCCGAAGGAACTTTGCTTACACTTAGAACTCCGTACTCTTTGACGATGGATGCGACGTGTACAAAGCGGTCCTTCGTTGAGGAATATTTCACAGTGTTCAAAATATCGCGACTTTTATCATAGCAAAAATGTTTCAAATTCAAAAATTGATAGTTAGATATTTTTATATAAAATGGAACGCCCTGCTTTGGGATCTGACGTGGAATCTTATAATTTCGTATTTTTAGCTTTACAGAAATTTTCCTTTCACAACTCAAAATTTGTTCTCAACAATCACTTAATATTTATTCGTATCCTTGGTCCAGATTTAAAGAGTAGGATTTGCTCTTTATTGTATCAATTTTGCAAATTAAGACAAAGCAATTAATTTTCCATCAAAATAAATTTTTGGTTGAATAGAGAAAAAATACTTCTTTCATTGGAAAAAATGTTCTTGTTGGAACGAAAAAATTATCTTTAATGAAAACTTAAAAAATCGGAAGTTCTTTTGACCTTTAATAGAATGGTATTTGCAGAAATATTGAGCGGTTAGGAAAGTGCAGTGCTAAGCACTAAACTTTTGGGACTACATACTTGTTTTGAATCATTTTTACGTTTTTGTTAACTTAATTATGTGTAAAATTTTTGAAATAATATAATAATATGTTACGAAATGTTTTGTCTTCCTTCACGTTTCATACAAGTGAAGGAGGGTTGGTAGCTGAATTAAATTTCAATACGTCAACTGCTGTGTCTCCATATTCCACAATAAAAATACTGTAGATGATAGATAACAATTACACGTGGAGCAAAGTTTTGTAGTCAATTAATGGTAACTCACTTATTTCACATGTAGCATTACAAACTATGACGATAGATGAATAGTTTTATCAAATAAAAATGCAGGAATTGATTTACAGTGATACAAGACGTCTTTACAGAAATTGCTTATAGCAATGATTGCTGTTAGTTTTTGAGAAAGTTTTGTGGGTGAAATTCACTTTCAAAGCATTCAAAATTAACTACGAAGTTCTTGGAAAATAAAAAACAAGCAAATTAAAATCCATAGGTTTATGTGAAACTTTCTCTTAATGATAAGATGTGATTCTTTGGTTCAAAGAAGCATACCCCAATAAAATAAACATACTTTATCTGATTGCAAGCATGTTTCTTAATCGTTGCAAAATGATTTCATTTGACGCTGAGCCATTATTTCCTATCTACTTTAATATGGTCTCACATACGAAAGTAGTTTTAGGTACATCATTACAAGCCTATAATAATTCATCTATCTGTTTCCACAAAAAAGGTTCTGGGACATTGACGAAAGATTTGAGCCTTGAGAATGATAATACATTTACTTTTTATTGTAATTAACAGTTATTTATAGAATTGTTATCCAACATCGAATCACAGACATTAATGTATTTTACTTTTACAATTTCTTAAATTAAATTATGTTGTAGAGAATTTTGTTTCACATTTCGTTTACGTGTAATATTCTATAATTCTGACTAATTGGATTATGATTGCCTATGGGATTGTTTTCCAATTCATCTTGGTTCAGTGGGTAAACCGCGCCGCTGTTCATGTTTATTTTTGCCCTTCTGCGAACGCCATGAACACGAGTATATATTCCACGAAGAAATGTCTTATTACGCTCCAGTATTGCCCAGATTTCACCAGTGGATGTTGATAAAACAATTCGCTCTTCGGTTGGCATGGGCACATATGTACCATGTACTCCTCTTAATTCAAGTTGCTTATCGTCAGGAAAAACGTATCTTCGAATTTCGAATACCTCGTGCGGATTCCTGTAGGAAATAAGCCGAATAAAACTAAGGTCTTTATGTTCATATCTAAGTACGACGGAAGGAGGATGCCAGATAGGAGGAGACTTGGACCTGGCACGAAGAGAAGACTCGGCAGGAGGAAGAGTTCTTTCTGGAGAATGTCTGCCAGGAGAAGAACAAGATTCACGACGAGGAACAGATGGAATAGGGGCGCCATTAGGTAAGCAGTCGAATTGTAAACTTAATCCTGCAAGAAGAAAGAGGATGAAATTTATTTTAAGTACGTTGATATATCACAAACTGGTTGAGGCAAAATAACGAGGCAAGACTTTGAGGACATTAGGGGAAGTGTTTGAAGCTGTATTACTACTCTGAGTCTCAAGAAAATTAAATCTGAATTTATCTCACGCAAATGAACACAATGGCATTTTAAATTACAATTTTGAATAAAATTTCAGTTTTTCAACTGAAAAAAGATGAGAAGGCGATAAATTTCCAAAATAGGGGAAATAGGTGACTTGCTAAGTAGCGAAAAAATTATATTAATTTATCCTACTTACCAATAGAATTCAGAATAATGACGATGGTGAAGATCAGAGTATAAAGCATCCTCATTTTTTCAAAGTACAGGAAAAAAGATTAAAGCAGAATTTTAAGAACAGCGTAACTAATTATTACTATGACGTTTCATATATAAATATACTATTCTGAGATACTTATATTCTACAGCTTCTAGAGTATAGATCATAAGCGGGTTATCTCTCGGCAATAAATAATTTATTCAATCCTGTGGTGGTTAATTCCTCGCACGTTTGTTTTGCTTTAAGAATCTCAGATAATTTTTGAAAAAATTAAATCACTAATTAGAGTCTCTCAAATTGTCACATTATATTTTATGACCCTGATGTTCATGTGAGAAAAATTATTTTCGCCAAGTTATAAGCATTTGATATTTTAGACTTGTTTTACAGAAAATAATTACAGAAATCACTACACAAAACGCTCTCAAACCAAGGGGAATTGGGTAATTTTTCACAAAAATAATGGGAATAATAGGGAAGTTACTTTTTTTTTTTAAATAAAATTAACATAATAGAGAAATTTTCAACGAACTATTTTAATCAGAAAAGGCGATTTTTTAACAAAATAGTTGAATCGTTAACCAAAATAGATGAATTTTCAAATAAACAAAGAAAATGAATTTTCCAGACGACGATTGAATTTTAAACCTGAAAATATGCAGTCTTGACAAAAGTTTATTCTTCAGTGAAAAAGCAGAATTTTCCTACCAAGAAAATCGAATTTCCAACTATAATAGATGAATTTCAGCCCGAAATTTTTTTTTTAACCAACATACTTTAATGTTTAAACCAAAGAAACGAGTTGTCAAGCAAAATAGTAGAATCTTTAGCCAAAAAAAAAACGAATTTGCTACAATGCAATTGAATTTTTAACCCGAAAATATGGATTTTCAACAAAAAAGTTAGTTTTCAACCAAATAGTTGAATTTCTGACAGAAAAATATAAATATTCAACAAAAAAAGCTGTTCTTGAACAAAATTGTTGAATTTTTGACAAAATCATAAGCAAATTGAAGCAAAATATATTTTAACCAAATGGCCGAGTTTTCAACAAAAAAGATTGAACCTTTAAATTCTTCTTAGATGTATCTAAATGGGCTTCTGATTTAAAATGGACTTGGTCTTTTGATAATTATTTGTGAGGAAACGCGTAGTTTATCTTTAAACGTGAAAACTCATATGACACATAAAAAATTCCATTTTCCATCAAAACTATGCGAGATATGTACGAAAAAATGTTAAGACGAAAATTGTTTATCACAGAAAGATCTACAAATAACCTTTTTCGACTATTTTTTGATGACGAATATTTTTTGCTTTAATCGTCAAAAATGTTACAAAGTTAAATAAAATATATTTTCCAGTCAATTTATGCAAAAATAAGACTCAAAAAATTATTCCTTTGGACCAAAAAAATAATTTTGGTTTTGTTGTGATTGCCATAAGTTCCGTAAGGCCGATAGATCCTTGTTTCTACATGCATATGCAAAAAAATTTTACATTTATTTCAGTTATTTATAAAAATTATGATTTATTGTTTCAATGAATGCATTTAAACGTACATATATTATTCCTAGGAATATGTGTAGCAATTCAGTCAATTAAGGGTACTTGCTCAAAATTTAAAAAACCTCAGAATTATATATTTTGTCGACTTCCGGTTGGTAAAGCGAACAGTGGGCACGCCTCGCGATAACGGGAGAGAATTGGGCGGTTTATCGAAGTAAAAACTACGAACCTGTTGAGGAGCAGAAGGAGGAATGCTCGGACGCTAGTGAACAGAGTATGGGCCTGGCTGACAATATAAAGAAGAAAGGATCAGGACGGCCCAGTAGGGCAGATAAGCAGGCCAAAAGGAATGGTAAGAGCGAGGCAAAGATGCAAGAGTTCCTTGCAAAAGGGAAGCCGGAAGCCCAGGGGGCGGCGCGGGTTAAAGGTGAGAAATTAGCGTTTCGAACCGCTGATAAAATAGCGCGATCGCTGAATAGAAAAGTGGACAGAGCGGTCAGTAAAGAGAATGTGGGGAAATATAGAAGTGCTGAGGACGCGGAAAAGAACAGTCAGCAAACTCAAAAGGACACGGAGGGAGGGCGAGAAGGTGAATGAAAGCAGGAATATGAGGGAATTTTGACAGGGAATAGGAGTATTCAAGGCGAGAAGAAAAACTACTGGTAGGGGGATAAAAAAGGAGCACTAGAAAAGCCATTTCATGAAGTTGCTCGACGGAGAGGAACTCCAAACAGTCGGATCAGAATTCGATCACGGGGAAGAAGGAAGGGGTGAGAAGAGCAAATGGTACAGCTTGACGAAAGTAAGAAAGCGGATATAGAAGCTTCGCGATTCGAGAGGCAAGTCGATACGGAACAGGGTAACGAGGATGAGCTAGAGGATTTAAATAGAGAAATCTGCTTTAAAGAAGTAGCTAAAGTAGTCGACAAACAATTTTTTACCAATTTACAATTTTCATTATTGTGAGCGTTTTTCATCGACAATTCGCATTTTCAAACAAAAATCAATAAATTTCAAAGACACATCATTTTGAAACAGTTTCATGTTCTTGAGGCTATTGTATTGTTTGCATTATTCATGGTTTAAAGTGTAGGACCATCTAATACCTTTATGCGAAAAATTTATTTTTCGACTCGAAATCGGGTCCAAATTAAGTAGTTAGTCGTCGTAGGGTGGAGGGTCTAGTTATAACGTCAGTCCCACCAAACTTCGGTTAATGGAGGGGGAGTGTGGGGACCGAAATGGAACCGAGAGAGTCATAGATGGTTGATGTTTTTTTACTGAGAAGGTCACCAACCTTCAGCAGTGTACTATTGTATGAGAGTTCATATGTTCCCATCTGCCCATTTCCGGCCTTCCTCTAGGTACATGTTACATTTTCGTCTATTTAAAGTACAAATATTTACATATAAATGTAATAGTGAAGTTTTCCATAAGAAATATTTTTTTTTGAACTAACGAAAAATGCAGTCTCAAACAGTCAAATTTTCCACCAAAATAGTTCAATTTTCGATTTTTCAACCAAATGCACGAACAAAGTGTCTTGTCTTAATTTAATTTATGATATAAAATGAGTACGTCTCCCTCCTCCCCCCGACAAGCAAAGTAGTTCAATTTTCAATGATATCATTAAAATTGCAGCGTCACCCAAAGTTTAATATCTGAAATTTAATTATTGCACGATAAAATTTTATATTGATTGATATAATGTACTCATATGTGATAATGATTCTGAATTTCCTCAGCTTTCAAATCACATTTTGAGTTTCGCAGTTAGAAAATTTTTATGGAAATTAATTAAATTGTCTGTAGACAGAAATATAATTTAAAGATAATCGCACATGAGAATTGATATTTTGTTTCTTTTCATATTAAGTAAAATGCGTCCATGCTCTTCGAGGTTAAATTTGAAAAATCGCCCTTCACGCGTATCGAAAAAGTCTACAAAAAGATGAAAATATTACATTTTGGTCTACTTTAAAAAATATTTTGAATTTTTTTTAAATACTCTGAACAGTCTAAACTCTTCAAAATCTTTTGAAAACCTTTCAGATTACAAAATTAAATTGAAAATTCAGTAGGATTATTATAAAGACACTAAAATCTTGAAAATTCTTTTAAGTTTTTGAACCCCATTCAAGTATTTAAAATTTCTTGAAATACTGTTAAATTCCTGAATTATTGTGAAAAAATTCTTTGAGAAGTATGAAAATATTATAAAATTCCGCGAAATTCTATGAAATCTGATATTTTATGATATCTTAAATTAAAACTTCCTTGGAATAACCTAAAATGTCCCAAAACGTTATAATTTCTTTTAAATATTTTGAAATCTCTTCAAATTACTAAAATCAATTCAATCTATAAATTATACTTGTATTCAGAAAAATGCACTCGATTCAAGAAAATTATCGTACTGAATACGTCCTATGAAGCATTTCATTGATACATTAAATGGTTTTATCGAAACCAAATGTAATGAACCTAACTCTGCAAGAAGAAACAGGATTGAAATTATTTTCAACTACGTTTTTATATTATAAACTCATTGTGACAAAATTGTGAGGCTAGACTTTAAGGATATTGAGGGAAGCTTTTAAAGCTCGGAGTCCTAATTAAATGAGTTCTTCTAATAAAACTATAAGAATTTTAAAAATTCCCTACCTGTACATGAATTCACTGTCATTTTCCGGCTTTCTCCTGGTCTCAACAAAATTAAAGTTCATTTCAATTCACGCGGATTACCTCCAAGACATTGAAAATTTCAATTTTAAAT